>BMAV01016886.1:131406-218684 GCA_019973955.1 Trichonephila inaurata madagascariensis
ATAATAAGAAATAAAATACATATTTACACTAATATAATATGCTAATTAATGTATCAGTACTGCACAAAGTATTTAATAATTATTATACTAAGTTAATAAGTTTAATAATTACTAGTGACTCACAAGGGTTTGTCATATACAAAATTTAATACTTTTCTTGATAATTTGTACGATTTATCATTTATAAGTCTTACTGTAGCTTTAGCGTTAAAGTGCATTATTATTATATGCAATATAATATTATTGTATGAAGGGAGAGGTGCGATGAAAATTATGATTGAAAATTGGGTCTTAAATATTGAAAGTTTGAAAAGCATTGTTGTTGTTGTTATGTTGTTGTTGTGTTACCAATGTCATGATCGGTAAAGGCCAGATCGAGGCCTATGAAATTCATCATGGTAAAGGGCTAAGTGACGCCTGTCGTTAGCCGTAGCTTTGTTATGTGTTTAAGGGACATCGGGAATGGATGTTAATTGATTTGCTGAAAATAAAATAATCAAATTAGGGCTCAATAGTTTTTTGTAGAATTTTTAATATATAATCTGAATAGCCTTTTATCCCTGAACATAATATATTTTTCACATGATTCTTAGAATTTAGTAAGTAATGTAACAATATCTAATAAACAAACAAAAAAAGGTGAGGTATTTTACGCAATTTGTATTTCATTTTTTGTACCGTGTATTTTTATTAATCAAATTGTACACTATTACATGTCCTTCCGTAAACAATTATTTATATTTTCCGTGCTTAATTGGTATGATTACTATAGTGCCACGGTAGCATAGGAATCATAGTCTCTAAGTTATGGCCAACGAGTCATGTATTCAATCCTTAGAGGGGCTGATACTCATTAAATATGTCGAAACTCAAAGTCCTCTGGTTGGTATGGTGTGGTAGTTTGGAGAGGGTGCCAGTTTAAGAGTCGTCGTCATCATTTGACCGAGGTTCCGTCGCTAGTAGCCCCGATGGGCTTTATAGTACGGCATTCATAAACACTCATTCACTATAATGCAGTGTTTCTCAAACTGTGGGGAGCGCCCCCTAGGGGGCGTGAAAACCTTGCAAGGGGGCGCGAATATATTGCAAATTCGAAAACAAAGGATTGTTTAAAAAAATTATTAATTTACTGAAAGTAAACAAATAAAATACATTCTAACATAATAAAAAAATAAAATACACATTTACACTGACACAATGCACTTGTAAATATATCAGTACTGCGCAATGTATTTTATAATTAATTTAACAGTACTAAGTTAAGAATAAGTTTAATAATTATCATTGATCCCATAGACTTCTCATATATAAAATTAAAAACAAAAATTAACATTATTTATCTTGATAATTTATACGATTTATAATTAATCCCTTAAATGCCGATTAAAAATTATGTGATTTACTCCCCAATGCCACCGTGTAACACGTAATCTAGTATGTGGTGTATCGAGGTAGGGGGATAGAGAAAAGGAATAAATAAGCAAATCCTCTGAAATAAGTAAATCCTTCCAAACACTGTCAAGATCCTTTTATTGCATTCCAAAGTCTTCGGAATATTTTTATTGATAGCAGTGCACAGAAAAAAATCGTACTTCGAAAAGACGTATATATACGTTCAGACAAATAACGCTTTGGCTGAGAGGGACGTTTATACACGGTGGTGGTATGTAAGAGGTTGAAGTAGTACAGGTTTAGCTTCAAAGAACAGTATTATGGAATTAAATATATTGTTATTGTATCGAGGGGGGGGCGATGAAAATTGTGATTGAATATTGGGTAGCAATTATTGAAAGTTTGAGAAGCACTGCTATAATGAGTATTAGGTAAAAGATAGGTAGTACTACCTATCAAAATTTACATTAAAAAATAAAGGAAAATGAATTTTTTATTTATATAAAATAAAAAGAAAATAATATAAAACAGTAATGTTTAAAATGAGTTAAGATATATTTTTGAATTAAATTTTCGTGCTTTATTCTCAGGCTAGTTAGCTTCATAACAGTATCGTAAGGATTTTATTTCAGGGCAAAATTTCTTAATACTAGATAAAAACACATTTTCGAAGATAGTTTTAGTTAAAAAGAGGTATAGTTGATTGTGTAATAGGCCTTTTCTGTGATATGTAATACTTTACGAAATTAAAGCAGCTTGATTGATTGAATATTAACGTCTCTGTGTTCAGCTACACGAGGGCTTTTGGCGACGGACCACGTAATTTTGAACCATGGTCAAGTGACGTGGACGACACCTGAGCTGTCACCCCCTCTCCTAACTACCACACCACACCAATGGAAGAACGTTTCAGCTCTCGGCAGATTTAACGTGCCTCGCTGCCCTACACGGTGGGTCTTTAGTGGTACTGGGCTCGAACTCGTGACAAGGCAAGCCACGATCCGATATCTGTACCACTCGGCTACCACGGCCACAAAATTGAAGCGGCAATAAAATGTCGAAACATAAAGTAAGAAATGATTTAAGATTATGAGGGATAGAAATGAAATAAAAGAAAGAACAAAAATATTTAATCATTAAAAAGTTTTCAGTGTAGAAAAATAAAGATTTAAATTTCTCGGAATTTTTTTTAATTAAAGTAGCTTTTTTATAGAACACGTATACAGAAATGGAAAATATATTTTCGCATATGTTTTTCTATTTATTTGGAAGGACATCAGAGTCGCAATTTGAGAACTTTTCATTTTCTGAATGACAAGCAAGATAGAATTTCATTTAGAAAGCTATTTTATGTGCGCATAGGTCTACAACATAAACAATAGAGATTTCAAAATTTAAGGATTTCGTTCGAATGCACTTTTAATCGCGTTGGGTGTCAAATTATTTTCATATTTTTCTAATCCTTTATATTTCTAAATTTCAATTGTTATTTAAAATTTAAGTCTACATATTTTTAATATTTTTAAGAAAACAATTCGTCTATGAAATTTAAAAAATAATGAGTTAAAATCAAACAAAATTATAGCTTAAAAATTTAGAAAAAAAATGATCATTTGGGTGGAAAAGTTATATTTCAAATATATTGGCACACTTTTTTTTTGAAGCATAACGAGATGAATATATTATTTTGACCCCCTAATTCTTCTTCATAATAACAATTAGTATAAAAGTTATTTACAAATTTTTAAAATTATAACTGAGGAGGGGCGGGGTACCCTTAGTACGCCTAATGGTGGACCGACCCCCATTGCATAAATTAAACAAATGTTGATATTCATTGCTCTAATTGTAGAAATGTAATTTACATGTATTATGTAGTTCTATTTTTTTCAATATATTGCAAGCAGGAAAAAAAAATTTCATCTCTGCATTTTAATTAGCACTTCCATTTAGTGCCTCTTCAAAAAGAATGTTTCTAATCACCTTTTAACTAAAATGCACTGAATTTTTATTCCGTCTTTGCTTCTGCACTTTGACAGAGCTACATTCAACTGTCCATGATTAAATATTGTTTCCTTCGATGTTAAACATAACCCGGCTTTTTCAAAACTCTGCCTTTATGATTTATTAGTAGCTATATCAGATCACTATCTTATAAGGAATTGGCATATCCAATTCCCCTCGAGTTTCATATGGAAACTTGGCGATATAGCCAAGTTGGCATCATTTTTTGCAACTAAATTTGGCGACTTGGTGAAGATATGGAAGCTTCTGGAAATTACTGGAGAAATCTATAATACCCCTATCTATATACCCCTATCAAACTGTGGGGCGCCCCTCCCCCCTAAGGGGGCGTGATAACTCTGCAAGGGGGGCGCGAGCATATTGAAAAATCAAAAACAAAAGATTTAAAAAGATTATTAATTCACTGAAAGTAAACAAACAAAAAACATTTTGACATAATAAAAAATAAAATTAACATTTGCACTGATATAATAGACCTATAAATGTATCAGTACTGTTAAATGTATTTTATAATTAATTTAACAATATCAAGTTAAGAACAAGTTTAATAATTATCAGTGAATCTCCCCAATGTCACTGTTCTCCATGTAGGCGAAAGTATATGATGTATTGGTGGAGAAGGAATAAATAAAAATTCCTCTGAAATAAGTAAATCCTTTGTAATCACTGTCAAGGTCCATTCCTTGCATTCCAAGGCCTTCGGAATAATTTTATGGATTGCAGTGCACAGAAGAGACCATACTTCGGAAAGACGTATAAATACGTCCAGAGCAGTTAACGCTTTGGCTGAGAGAGACATTTATATATGCCGGTGGCACTTAAGAAAAGTTGTATTGTAGCTTTAGTGTTAAAGTATGGTATTATTGAATTAAATATATTGTTATTTGTATGGGGGGCGATGCAAATTATGTTTAAATATTGGGTCGCAAATAAAAAAAGTTTGAGGAGAACTGACGTAAACGGATTTTTCGAGAACGCGCTTGAAGGTAGGGCGGAAACCTGAGGCAAATCGTTCTTGGAAGCTCCTCTTCAGTTAAATTCTCTTTTTTGCAACCCATTTTTACTAACTACATCTTACGTGTTAATAAATTTGTTACGACATCACGGGAAAAATTGTTTAATATATTGAGAGATAATTCTCTAATAAAAAATTCTAAATGTTAAATTTTCTGTTGTATAGACTTACTTATTTTCTTTCGCTTATAATCCGTTATATTTAAGATATTTTTTATTGTATATATTTAAAGAAAGTCTATGCATTTTTATACTTTCTTAAAAGAAATCCGACTAAAAACCGGCTAAACGGTGTTTTATTTCATGAAAAACTGAAAACAAGTCTTTGAAGTTTTATCAAGATTTTAAAATTCCTAATATGTATCTGGTAATATTTAAAGAGACTAAGAAAGCCTTTTACAAATCTAGTTTGCAACAATTTTGCGACAGTAAATTTTTTAACTGAACACAATGTTGTTTGTTCGCTATCAAAAGAATACTATTCAAGTATTTTGCTACTAAAAGCATTTATCGATTTCTATGGAGTTTAGAGGCATTTTTAAAGTACAAATAAACTAAAATAAAATTATTTGTACATTATTTGCATATATCTTATATTTAATACATTCCTTGACAAAAAGAGAAACCATTTGGGTTGATTCATTTTTATTTACATCTACTTTGGAATACCGTTTAAACCTATTGGAGGAAGAAGAAATTTATCATTAAAATCTTTTGATATGTCAGAAATTTAAGGAAGGGGAAAAACGTTTTCTCAGCATAAAGTAATGCTTTTGCTATTGATAACGTGATATTAAGTGTCAGATGGAGAAATATGTAGCCATTGAAGATAATATTTCATCTCTGTTTTTCGTTAAAGAAGTGCAATTTAGATGTGGCTTTATTCCAGAGAGCTTAAATCCCTCCCTAGTGCTGCCATCTTAAGTAAACAAATATGTCATACGGCCTCGATAATTGTACAACTGAATTTCATTTCTAATAGGTATTTACCTCGCGAAATTTTATTCAAATTTTGCTATTAAATATCAATAAAGAATTAAGGTATCCGACTACGTTCGGAACTGTGATTTTGCAAAAGCGTGTAGATGGATAATATTTATGATATTTAGAGTCACTTAGATTAGAAAATGGACATAAAATTTTTTTAAGAATAGTATTACAATAAAAAATTATTTAAGTACAATATTTTGACAAAAAATGAACATAGAATGACTAAGTTTCAAATTCTCCGTTTGTGAAAAATGCTTCTATTATTATAATATTTCGCCTGTATATAGCTCAGACCTCTGTAAAGCTCAACTAGAATTTTTGAAATATATAACTTAGAAGTGGGTTTATCCATGTTTTACGACAACAGAGGGGAGAAATTTTAAGAAGAAAAAAAAACGCTGATAATTATTTCAATGGGTTGTAACTCTGGAAATAATCTGAATTTTAAAAAAATCATAGTTGAGCCTCTGTACAGAGGTGTGAGCTATATACAGGCAAAATATTATTATAATAGATGCATTTTTCCCAAAAGGAGAACATTTTGAAAAAAGGTTATTCTAAGTTAATTTTTTGCCAAAATATACTATTCAAGTAATATTTTTTGTCCAAATGTTCTTAAAACAATGTTATACATGTATTCTGATCTAAGTGACACTAATTATCATGAAAATTATCCATTTATGCGCTTTTTTAAAATCACGTTGAAAAAGTATTTTCGATCTTTAAAACGTAAAAATATAGCAAGAAGCATTTGGTTTTAAGAACCTAATGGTTAAAGTCACGGATTTATTGCTTTGTGATTGGTTGAATGATGTAGCTCAAAACCTTTTTATTTTCAATATTCTTATTAATGCTTTAAATAACAATTATTTAACATTTGTTTTCACAAATGTTCAATCATGTATAATAAATATATCTGTATTATTAATCAAAACAATACATTATTTAAAATTTTGGCTGTCATTTTTTGTATGCTATATTTTAGATAAAATTCTTCTTGTATTTTTATCTTTTTCTCTACATAAAAAGTTTTTCGTGATGCCGCAATAAATTAATGAATTTGCATAAGTCGCACGTGCTGAATTGGCAAAATTGTGTTTCGCTTCATATAATGTGGCCAATATGGTTGCGATAGTACATTATTTAAAGTTTTCACAAAAAAAAAAATATCACAATGATTGCCAGGACTGGAATCGTTTCGTGAGAAGAAAGACATCGTTTCATACGAAAGTATTTAACAATCTGTGTGGAACTAAAAACTTTCCAGGAAGCTACAAGAGTTGCAGGCTTATCAATATCTGAGAATTTTATCAATGAAATGTGTTGGATGAAGCAGCTTCAGTGATGGATTTAATTGAAGAGGAGTGCCAAGAACGAATGTTGCGAGAAAAAAAAGAGAACAAATTAATAGAACTACATAATGTACGCAAATTACAGCTTTAAAGTTTGAACAATGAGTATATATAGTTATATAATTTGTGCAATGAGGGTTGATCTTCCGTTAGGCAAACAGGGAGTAGTATTCTTCTAGAATTTTTTTTAAAGTTTACTTACTGCTGCAATAATTTAATTTGGTTAGAGTACTGTTGTGAAATATAACAATACACAATGTAATAAATACATAAATATGTAAGCGCATAAAAATTTTTTTGTACGGAATGTATTGCTTAAGAATGTATTTAAATGTATTATATATAAAAACGTAGGTCGTAAAAATACATTATAAAGCATTATATGTAAAAGTATATTATAATGTATTATAGAAATATGCATTAAAATGTATTATGTATGAATGTGTTAAAATACCTTCTGCAAAAATGTATTGAAATATATTTAATACATAAAATGTATTAAAATTTTAATACACTAAAATATATTAAAATTTTAATACACTAAAATATATTTTAAAATTTTAATACACTAAAATATATATTAAAATTTTAATACACTAAAATATATTAAAATTTTAATACATAAAAATTTATTAAAGTTTTAATACACAAAATGTGTTAAATTTTTAATTCATAAATTGTATTAAAATTTTGATACATAAAAATCTATTAAAATTGTGTTTTAATAAAAAAAATAGTTTTTTTTGTATTTATTTTATAATTGGCTCTATATTTTGGCTTGTTCTAGTGAATTTTTCACTGCTTATTAAATAGCTGGTTGGATTTATATTTCATTTGTATTTAGTATTTGAATATATCTAACATTAGTATTACCTGAATGCTATGCTTTTTTATGCGTAAAATACATTTTTGTATTAGAAAAATCTGTTAGATTATTCATCATTAAAAAAAAAAAAAGTGAAATCATTGTATTCTACCTTTAAAATACTAATCTAATCAATACTTAAGCAGATAATACAACTTTCATTTTTCCATAAACATAGATTTTCATGTTAGAAGGACGATAAAATGATTAAATAATGTAAAAGTCTTGTAAAGAAACATGGGCGCGATATAACTAAATATTTAATCACAATATGAAGCATAAATATCAGTTTTTAAATGCATAACAGTAAATTAGGTGTAATATTTTATAACACAAGTTTGTGCTCTGACTCTTTTATACGTTATTTATTATTTAGTAAAAATTCTGATGTGAACCAAGGATATGAGAAATATTTATTATTGAAAACATTTTCCTTCTTCTACATAAGTCTTATCTGTCACATTTTTCCACTATATATTCGAAAACTGTGAATTGCCGGTATTTAACAAGTAAATAAAAATTTGATCTACCTTTTAAAGAAAATAAAATAGACTTCTAACTTTGAGTTAATTAACTTAATTATTTATACGTGGGAAAAATTTATTTTCAAAATGTTCTTTTATTATAGTCACCTTGTTGTAAAGATTTATAAGGTAATTTATTGGTATTTTTCAAGTAATTTTGAAATTAAATTTTTACGGTATTTCATAAGGTATCATATAATGGCTTAAGTTAATGTTAACATTTTCCTTTTAATAATGCCTATAGGTTCCTGTATTTTCTCGGCTTCTTATTTAAATGTATGTAGATTTTAAGGAAATAATTATTTTCTTTAAATAAAACTTAGTAATGAATTTTTAAAGAAAGTAATTCTTTCCTAAGAAAAAGAATCTATTTCAGAATGAACGTTACTGTATTTTTACAGATCTAGAAATTAGAGTACCATCATTTACTACCATATTAGTTGGGCAAAGATTTGTTTAAATGAAAAGTTTGCTATAAATGTAAATAAGCACAAAACTTTAAGCTCGAGATATTAGGGAATTTGCATGTACTTCTTTCTATAAAACATCTGAGATCAGTATAAAATTAATAGAAATAGAGCAATTTAGAGCATATGTAATAAAATAGCTGTTTTCAGTTTAAAGTAATTAGATGGGGGGAAAATTACTTTTTATTTTGTAAATTTTGTTTTCCGTATTTATTTGTTTTTGATTTGAAAAAATATATATTTTAATTTTTATAATAAAAATGTTCTTGTATATACAATGAGGAGCCCTAAACCATGGGATACATTTTAATGTCGTGGAAGACCTCCCCCCCTCAAAGAGTTGAAGCATGATGTGAAGAATGATGAAGCATGACCTTGAAGAAACTTTCAGAATATCCTCTAAAATTGCGAAAAAGTTACGGGACATGATTAATTTTGCACGGTTTCGTGGTACATTGTCACAGTCTAAAAAACTGCATCGTTGCTTAGAAACATGGAATCCATATGAATGGTTGCAAATGTTTTACAGGAATGCTAATCATTCACAGTAATTGGCTGGTTTCACCAAAGAAATCAAGCCGTATCACGTATAAACATCCAGTACAGAACCTGGTGCCAACTTGGCTACATGGCTTCGGAAGATCTACTTTATATTTGAATTCTTTTGACTGAAATCAGGGCAAATATAACCAAGCAATGTTTTCCCAGTCATCTATTGTAAAATCGTTAGGCTCACTAGTCCAGTAGAATTGTTACTGTCGATGTTGTGTTGTATGTAAAGGCATTTGAGTCGGTCAGCTACAGCAGTGCTGCACAACCTTATTATCACTGAGGACCGATCAACGTTTGCTAATTTTATCGCGGCTTGCTGAGAGGGAGGACGTTGATTGTTTATATTGATTGTTTTGATTTAATAATTTTAATATTTTTTTTTAATGCTCTCAGAATAAAATAAAGTTGCACCGAAAAGGAATATAAAGTGATTTACATGAAAAGGTGCTGAAACCTGTGAGAAATATACCACAGTAAATAAAACGGAAATAATTTAATGTTCCTTGGGAAGACCAGTACCATTTTATACACAGCCCGGAGGTTGAGGATCACCTGATCTACAGCTATATCCCATCAACACCAAATTATTCGACATTGTCCTCATGGACAAATCTGTTGTTCATTGACTGTTGCTTCTATTTAACGCAATTTTACTTCTCTGGTTACATAACTACTCAATGCAGAAACTGGTCTCTGTCATTAGAAAGGTGCGACCAATTCATGTTCGCTGTCCATAGAGGAGAAAACGCCTGAAATTATATATTCTCAAATTATGTATTATTGTCACATTTTTAACACCGTGAATAAAAAAAAAATCGAATTTCGATTTTCGAAATAATAGAATGCCCCCATGCGTCTAGCTCAAATTGCATTCCACTTTTAAAATTTTTAAAGAATTAAACCATGCGTTTTTTTACAGATTTTGGTTTCTAGAAATAGAATATCTTAACAGCTTACATGTGTCTTTTTTAGTGATTGTCTGACAGTATAAGAATTTTTTTAAAATCACTTACGCAATTTCTAAAAATAACTACTATATTTCCCTTTATTTTATCACGTGACATCCTTTTAATTACCTCCCTCATAACTCCTCAACCGAAAGAATATTGGGCTTTTTCTGTCTTTTTTTAAATTGTTCTAACAGAGAATGGACATAAAATGGCCACTCCTTTCATGTTTAAAAACAATAAATAAATTTGTTTTCTAATGTCTTCTGCACTTCGTCTCGACTATCTCCAGAATTTTATATATATATATATATATAATGTTATAATTAGAAAAATGTCGAATAAAAGGAAATTAAACTTTCTAATATATTGCATTGTCTTAAAGAAAAATGATACAGCATGAAAAGTCGATTCTTTTTTAAAAAATATTAATTACCCTTAAGAATTTTATGTTTAGATTTTTTTCCGTCTACATATAGGATATAAGCACATTAATATTATTTATAATTATAACATATGCATGAAATATATTATCAATTATTATTAATTAAAATGTAAGTTAGAAATGAGACCTTGGTGTGAAAAAAATGAGAATGAAAATAAGAATTAAATTGGTTTTATGATTTTTACATTCTTTTTTCCCAGTTAATTTAAGCCTGTACGTAAAATAAATAATGAATCCTGAAAAATGAAACTTGCATAAATAAAAGTTGAAAAAATATTTCAAAAAAGGAACGATAGCTATACATATGATTCAATCATTGGAAATACTTACTTACCATTAAAATTTTACTTTTTTAGAAATATTTTTGGAACTAAGAGGGACATTAGATTATACTAAAAGAGATGTTTTGTTTGTATTTTAAATGAAACTTTACTTATTTGCTGAAATGTCTGAAATTTTTCTGACTTTCAATTTGCCCAAGCCAAGAATTTTTCCAAACATCACTGGAATGCCGAATAGCTTTCTAATTAGTGTTCAAGAAATTCTCTTCTTGTTAAATTACGCTGTTTTTTTTATAAATATGAATAAACATTTTAAAAGCCAAAAACCATTAGTGTATAGATTCATACAGCTATAAGACCAAATAAAACTCCAAACTCAATCAAGAAACCTCACTAACTTTTTCTTAACATCATCGACTACACATTAATTGGCATCACCATGTACTTCCCAAACATCATTTCTCCAGTATCTTCCCAGAGTTTTATGTGTTTTTAACATGAGAGATCCATGCTTCCTAACTAAAATTTGGCGAGCTCCAAGAAAACTGAAGCACTTTTATGAAATACCAAATATCCGTAAAGAACTCGAAATAACTTCCATTTAGTAGGACACGATTACTATTTGGGCCTCTCCTCTTCATCATCAATATGCACGAATATCTTCATCTTTTGAAGAGTCCTTGCCTTTTACCCCGGAGCCATTGCTCCCCTCGTCCCCCCGTCAGATTTCGCTCCCCACCATCTTTCACTTTATTGTCAGGGTATGTGTGCTTCTCTTTCCTGCCTGCTTCAATAATCGATGTTCCTAGTGATCTTCAAATTTTATGGACCATGATCACAGTCGCTCAAAATCAAATCATATTCTCTACTGGGATGAAGCTTTTTATTCTTTTTTTTTTGGTTTGTAACCTTTCCTCCCCCCTGTGTGTGTGTGTCATTCCATTTTTTTCTCTACCCCTCTTTCCAGTACCTTTTTATAAAAGACATAACGCAAAAAAGAAATAAAAGATCTAGATGAATGAAATAAAGGAAGAGGGCAAAAGAAAAAAAAGAAGAAAATATATTTCTTGATGATTTTTTTAGAACAATATGGCCAAGTACTTGGCGTAATCGCTTGGAGATTTTCGCAAAAATTGTGTTTTATGCGCCTGCTATTTTTGCATTGTTTGAAGTGGTCCTAAAAGGCCTCGTTTGTATTATTTTGTTTGATGCGTGTATGTGTACATTTGTACGGGTATTTATATCTATATTCCTAAAGACGAGAGAAGCTGGTTCTTGATACAAATGGGCCTCTTCATTTTGAGTAATCTGTGTCTTTTTCTTTTCGAAAATCGGAAGAGACAGCAGTTTTCCATCATTTCATGCTTTATGGGCTGCTTATATTGAAGAAGAAATATTTTATTACCTAAATAAGTAAAATGGTATTAAATGCCGTTTTTGATTTTGGTATTTTGGAGTCTTATCGTCCTGCTTAATGCCACGTGCCATATTTGATCTTCTAAATGGAATTCGATTCATATGGGTGTAATAGACTAGAAGAATTTTTAAAAAATTCTAAATTGCATTCTTTTCTTATATACCTGGATACTTCTTAGCACGCATCATCTTAATAATTCAACTAATGCCTACTTGATAAATTATAATGGCTTATTTTAGAATATTATTTCTGGTACTTTTGTAAGTTTGTATTAGGAGTTTTTACTGTAGTCTCTCTAAATGAAGTGCAATGAAAAGTGAACCTTTAACAATGAAAAAAAAAAGGTGGAACAATTTTAAGATGCTTTTGTTATACGTAATAAAATTGTGTAATTCGTAAGAAAATGTATTAAATTTGTATCAGTGAAAAGGAAGGAAATATTTTTCTTAAAATTCTTTGTTTAGTGAATTTAGAATTAAATATTAGAAAATGTTCGTCCTGTTACAGTTTTTATTTCTTTGTAAATGCAATTTGTAAAAAAATGTTTTAAGAAAAATAGAAGATATTTAAATGTAATTTGTTGGTGATAAAAATGCATCGCAAAATTAAGTATATCGATTGAGAAATAAAAATGTTTGTTTTTCATAAAATTCTACAAAAAAAAAAAACCCTTATTTAATTTTACATTAAAATTTTCCGAAAGGACTTAATTGTTGTACTTTTATTAGATTAACTCTGAATGCTTTACTTTAAAGATAATATTTGTAATTAAGAGACATTGTACATAATTCATATTCCCTTTAAAAGGAGTATAAGATAATTAAATATTCTTGCCACTGAATTATATATCGAATGCCATAAATCTGGAAGTACTATATATATTCTTATGGCATTCAAATATTCTTATTCAATATTCTTATTGCCTTATTCGCGTCAGACTGACCACCTGACAGGAACATCTGCTGGCGCACCTCAGGGCCCAAGGTGACGAAAGCTGAAATGGGCACAGTAGACCTTGGTCCTCTGTGGTTTGTTGTGCCGCTGATTTTAGTTTATATCTTTTTATACTGTCCTTAATCAATTTATAACTAATACCTGAAAATGTACGAGTAATAAAATAAAGGTATTTAATAAACGAAATTCGCTATAAGCCATTTCTTTAATTTACGGACATTCCATTAATAACCTCCCATTAATTTTTGAGTACATCCCCATAAGCCCATTTGCTGAAAAATTTCTTAAAGATAATTTGATTGCACTCTGTAAAACAAGAATAAATGAGAAATTCTACCAACCTTTAAGTAGATATCAATGTAAATAAAAATAATATTAACTAATATTAATTCGTTGTTTTTAAGGGTTTTTTTTGTTTCATTAGCCATTCTGATAATGGAACATTATTAATGCTAGCATTTTCGTCTAAATTGAGTCTTCAAGTAAAATAAAAAGAAAAAAATCTGCAAATGATTATTTATGGCTCCTTTATTTTTTTTAACGAAATATTTTTAAGAAACGGATCGCAATGCAATTATGAGTCCATCAAGAAAAATAACTGCTTAAATTACAGTCACTGTTATTTAAAATTATGGTATTCTAAATAAATAACAATTACTTGAAATAAAAATAAGTAAATCCTTAATAAAACCAAACTACAAAGAGGAAAAAGAGTTAGAGAAATAGATCTTCGATTCGTAAAGTTTAAGAACTAATTTTTTTCTTTAAAAGTAGAATCGTAGTAACCTGATAGTCGCCAAATTTGGCGTTTATCTTAACCTCCTTTTAAAATAATATTCCCCGTTGTGTGTATTTTCATGTCCAATTTTTACAAAGTCGAATTCAATACTATTTTTATGTAATTTATGTTTATCGCGTAGATTAGTAAGTTTATTAAGAAACACTATAAATGCAGTTTTTAATATCGTTCAGAGATCAATAAAAACAACATTTTGATGGGAAATCGACACAAATAATGTAAAAAAGGAGTGAAAATTATTCCTTAGAATCAATTCTAACAACACTGAAGCAAATTTCAATGAATTGCTTTAAATGCAACAGGTGTAAATATTTCGACGAACTAACCCACAACATATACTTTATGTACACAAGCTCTCAATTCTTCCTAAATTATTTCTTTACAAAGGTCTTCTATGAGTCTTGCACGATAGAACAAAAGAATCTTTTAAAGGTATCCGAACTCGTTGAAGTGAGCAAATATGGTCAAAACACATTTTTTTTTTTTTTATTGAATAGAGCTATTTTTGGATTTACAAAAATACTTTTTTTCTCTATCATTTAGAGGCCTAGTTGCAATCAATTTTATAAAATTAGAAAAACCGGAAGTGGGTGTTTAATCTACTCGAAGTAGGCATTTAAATTGTTCAGAATCTATTATGACGAGTCTGATAACTCAAAACATTATGAATGTATTTCTATAAAACTCTTTTAACCTGATATTTATATCCTTTTCTAGAGAATGAGCTAAAATATTTCTTAATGTATAAATATTTTTTGAGTTATGTCCTGTTATTAAAATAATGGTCTTATACAGAATATCACATTTCTTATGATATTTACTCGATCAGGTCTAAAAACTTTTAAGCTTTAATAAGACAATAAAACTTTACTACAATCTCTAAATAAATGCATCTAATTTGTTTTAGTAATACTTTTACTGATATAAGTTTATTACTTTTTTTCCATAAATGCTTTGAAGTTTTTCAAAAATATTGCTAAAATTCCACTCATAATCATGATTTTTGCAAAAATTAGATAATTTTTTTTTTTAAAAAAAATATTGCTAGTCAAATACAAATATTTATTGGTAATTATTCCTGAAAAGCATTTCTAATATTTTAGTAGGGTATTTTTTTAAAAAAAGTACATGAACGTGTTTGGATACCTTAATATAAAATTTATTGACATTGACGTTAATATTCCTAAATCATTTTACAAGAAGATCACGAAAGAAAGATTGGTGAAGTCTTGGAACCAAGAATATTTCATTTCTAATAAAGGGAGCATAACAAAGAAATTTTTTCCAACCATTAATAAGAGACTGTCATGCCATCATTTTTACACTAACTACAAAATAACCCAATTTATCCCTGGTCATGGTAATAATATTTTTTGCCTGTATATAGCTCAGACCAGACCTCTCTACAGAGGCTCAACTAGAAGTTTTGAAAAATTCACATTATTTTCAGAGTTACCACCCATTCAAATAATTATCGGCGGTTTTTTCTTAAAATTTCTCCCCTCTGTTGTCATAAAATATGGATAAACCCACTTTTAAGTTATATATATTGCAAAAATTCTAGTTGAGCCTCTGTAAAGAGGTCTGAGCTATATACAGGCAAAATATTATTATAATAGAAGTATTTTTCACAAAAGGAGAACATTTTAAAAAAGATTATTCTAAGTTAATTTTTTGCCAAAACATTGTAGTTAAATAATTTTTTTTTGTCAAAGTGTCCTTAAAACAATTTTATGCATGTATTCTAATCTAAGTGACACTAAATATCATGAAAATTATCCATTTATGCACTTTTGCAAAATCACGGTTCCGAACGTAGTCGGATACCTTAATGCATGCACGCACCCCATCAATACGGCCGCGGTAGCCTAGTGGTCATGGTCACGGATATATGGCTGGTGGGTTATGAATGAGTTCGAACCTACTTCAACTGAAGACTTGCCAGTTGATAATGGTTCAGAATTCGGAGGTTTGTCGCCAGTAGTCCTTGATCTTTCATAGTACGACGCTAGTAGACACTCACTCTCCCAATTCTAGATGTTTGACCTTTCTTTCTTTCATTTCTTGAATTATAGGAGCACTATTTAGATTACAAATATATGATTATTTTAAAAATAAGTTCTGAGTGAGTGAATATTAACGTCACACTGTTCACAGCTACACAAGGACTTTTGGTGACGGACCACGTAATTTTGAACCATGGTCAAATGACGTGGACGACACCTGAGCTGGAATCACTCCTCTACACAGCGGGTTTTTAGTGGTAAATAAAATAAATTCTCAAATAATTCATAGCCCTCGTGCAACTTTGTAGTGCGACTTTCACACACTTTAACAAATACTCATCAAATTAATTAAACGTAGTTCTTATGCTTATAATAGAAATTTGCCAAACATGATGCGAGATAAATGTGGTAACAAAAATGAGAGAGATAAATATACGAGTAGTACCTCTAAATCACTTGAGTATCGACATTACAACTGTTACCTATTTAATTATAGTATTTCTAATGCAAACAAATAACTTTTTTCAAACCCTACTATTTTAGTTCACTCTCTCTCTCTATATATATTTATTTATATATCATGCTCAGAATTTTTCAATCGTTAATAAAATACTTTCTATTCCTCCATTCAAGTTCAAATGCATTTTTTAAAACTTGTAGTGGCTGACATATGATGTTAATACATTTTTTTCAAATATTCATTAATTAATTAAATTAAAAATGAATAAATAGTAACAAAAAAAAATAATAGTCCAGCATCATATATAGAAAGGAAACTCGTTGGTTGCGTCCCTGTAGCGCAATGTATAGCGCATTGGTTATCGGTTTGAATCCCACCAGAGATGGCCTAATTCCTGAGAATTGGATTACTTTTTACTATACTATTTTATTAGAGTAATTAAATTTAATTAATGAATAAATAGTAACAAACAATAATAATAGTCCAACATCATCTATAAAAAGGAAAATGGAAAATTGCAAGGAAAATCGCTTTCTACTTTGTCACTTAATATTGTGATTCCGCCATATGTATTATGTTAATTGTGTGTCATATTATATATTAATTGTAACTATTTCATAAAAAATAACTAAAATAAAAAAATTTCTTTCTTGACCTATGTCGGAATTGAATAAAATTTTTTTACATGACTTGTTTATTATAAGAATAAGAAATGTACTACATGAAATAAAGAGATTGTTTCTGAATATAAACATATATTTTCGAACAAAAAAGAACCCATATCATTTTATTTAAACAATTTTGTAACTATAAATTTGAAATTTGGCAACAAATTTCCTCTAAATTTGGTATTTGCTTAGAAGAGATACTATGTAAAAGTAAATAAGAAACAAGTATTTTTCAGATTAAAAAATATGTTAAAAATTGCAAGATGAGATAGGTACTTTAATAAACTGCATTATCTATAATGCATTGATAAGAACATTTCTAAAATATGTTAAGAAAAGAAAATGGCTTCATACATAATCATGATAAAAATGCCAACGGCATTCAATCATACTAAAAAGAGATAAACAAGAAAATATGCAAATCTGAAATTATTTTTCGCATTATGCTACAGTTTTACGTAGTTCCAAAACTTTAATTAGCATAATTTTCATCTCTAGGAATAACCTTGTACCTTACAAGATGGCTGCATTTTATTTTAAGACAGGATGTGAAAATTCTATGTAAATTAAAGTAATAGCAAAAAAAAATTAAGAAAAGAAAAGCGTCAACTTTTATTTACTTGCTTAGAAAAGCTAAAAATATTATATTAGTAACAGAATGTTCTTCAATAAAAGTTGAAATCTTTGCACTTGTTTAAAGAGAAAAGAACAATTCGAATTTTATTTGACCAAATAATTCTGAATTTGAATTCCATTAGCAAGCCATTTCTTTTTGAATTATCTTTAAATAGCATGAAAGTTCCGAATAATAAAAGTTCAAAAGCTATTATTTGTTTTTTAAGATTTCCAAGAACTTATTCAAATGATCTGAAAAATGCTGTTATTTTTCTTTTGATAATTATTTTTGCATTTATTTTAACTTTTCGAAGAAGTTTTATATTGTTGTCAGAATCAAATCTCATCTAAATTTTGCCCTGACAAAAGTTGAGTGATTTTTTTATAACACTTATAAGATTTCGTCAAAATATAGAGATATTTGAGTATAAAACTTAAATATGTGTGTTTTTAGTGACGTTTTGAAAGCAAATAACACTTGTAAAAAAATAGTTTCTTAAACGCGGAATTTCTTTCAAATTTCCTTTATGCGTGGCATAATATTTAAACCTTAAATTTTAAGAGAAATATGGAAAAGTTGAGTCAAATTGAAATTTTACGAGAAAATGGTTTAATTCGGTGGTTTCAATATCGAACTGTTTTTCTTTGTAAAATATTTGAATTATGAGTAAAATTAAATTCCTTATATAATTCGTTTTAAATCAATTAATTTTTATCAATTATAATTAAATTATAGTATTATTATTTAATACAATAACGCATAGAAAGTTTCAGCTCTATTCAGCGCTTTAAATTGTGAGAAAATATTTTTTTAAAGTTTTGACCTAGACAATGTGAGTAGAAGAAAACCCATTGAAAAAAAATTATGCAATGCAATATACATTTTGATTTTACAGAACAATGCGGTGTATTTAACACAACACTATCTCTTTTATTTAAATGTTTTGCTATAAAAATCATTGAATTCTTTCCTTGCAATTAATTATCAGTGAATGTAAGCAAGTTTCAAGGGTTTTCTCCTCCATAATTCTTTTTTAATAATTTCATATTTTTAATCGAATAAGAAGCATAAATAGTCGTTTCTATAGCTAACGGTTATAATTTTTTTATTTATTGTTTAACGAAAATAGATATAAATTAATATTTTTTAAAAAAATTAATCCGCATTATTTTCTATAATTCATTACTAAATTAATTATTTTGTAATAAAATCGTACGTTTTCTGTTTTCTTGTGGATATATCTAGACTAGTTTTGTAAATTTTTAATCGAAAATAGAAATTTGATCTTATCTCTAAGAAAAAAAGGTGGGGAAAAATAGTTTTATACTCGAAGAAGTTTATACAACGCCGGGGGCTAAGCGGAGGGAAAAGAAACCTTCCTGTCGAGGAAAAGAAGTGGAAGAAATTTCGCAAAGGTGAATTTTAATGGCATAAACACAGAAATCCCTCACATCACGAATGCACATACACCAAGAAGTGCTGGTGTCAACAGGGAAAGGGGAAATTTCCATGGGGATAAAGTTATACTGTCGGCAAGAGCCCGTGCAACGCCAAGCTAATCGAAAGGGTAACAGATCCTTCTGACACGGCAAAGAAGTGGAAAAAACTTCGAAAAAGGGAATATTACGGATATATTAACAAGTACTGACACCGGTAATAGGCATCGATTAATAGGTACTGCCTGGAGGTTCTGACACCAAGAGGGAAAGGAGAAATTTCTTAGTGCAAAAGTTATACATGTGAAAAAGCCTGCACAACACCGAGCCGTGCATCTAGTTATAAAAAAAGTTAAAAAATTAAACTTTTTAAAATTTTTTTTAAGTATTTGTGATATTTATTTATAACAAATATAATCGATAAATTTATGTACGAATTTCACATCCTTCATAAACATATGCCAGATGTAATAGTAATTATTAGCAATAAAATGAAATTGCAGAAAATGTCTCTCTCTCTTTCTCTTTGAGTGCAAAAATGAAATGGTTTTTACGTACTATCAAAACAATGCCAAAGTTTAAGATAACTGACCAATTTGGCAATCCCGATTTTACATGTGTCGTACGCGCTGAATTGGCAACTATGTGTAATTCGTTTCATATAACGTACGAATATCGTTGCGACAGTACGCAAGTACCAATGAAATAATTTAATGTTGTTAGAAACTGTTAAATAAATAATGCTTATTATAAATTCTTTTTTTATAGTACAGGCATCTTATTTTGTGTTTTCTTTTCTACAATAAATGTTTTAAATAGATAATTTACACATTTGTGAGAGTATAAAGAAGAATGTAAATATTCTTAAAGTGAAGAATTCTGTTTTCATTACAAAAATACAAGTAAAATATCTTTCCTAACGCATTTTTTTACGTCAGGTTCCAGATGAACAGATATTTTATCTGACTTTGTAAAATTTCAATGTACCTTTTTAATTTCCTCCATTATTCTTTTTTTATTTTTAAGCTCTTCTAATTGCAATTTTTTTGGTTACAGCTTCCCACAGGATTGAGTACACACCAACCAGTTTTATAACTATAAGAAAAAATTATAATGCATATCAATGTGCCAAAAAAAGGTTTCCTTAGATTATTTTTATGTGGGCATTAAGAATTCCAAATAATTTACAATATGATAACAATTGACTTACACCTTAACTAAAAATATTCCTTTTTCAAGAATATAATTAGTTCAAACAATAACATATAAAATAGCAAAGTGTTGCAATAATATAAGACAGTTATGTACTTTTATCATTTTGACCTAAATCAGGGTATACATTTTACATTGAATTATTTACACTTTTGAAATCTTCATGATACTAAAGCTTATGAAAAGTATGCAAAATACTATAATTACGACTCTTATGCCATTTTGTATAAAAAATTGGCAAAATCCTATTTTAATTACCACCTTTGGCAAACACAAAAAAAAGATGTGCTAAGTTGTGCCATTAGCTCATTTTTCTGAAGTAGACTTATATCCGATGTAAGGATAATAATTTTCCAATTTGGCGATAAATAAAGTTGTGAGCTATAATAGGAGTTAACCCAGAAACTTTATCATAACACAAAAGAAGAATTGATGCAATATTCTATACTTTTTACAAGGTAATGATATAAAAAGATACTAATAAAAATAGTTGAAAGCAAATGGAAATTGCAGCTTTAAGACATTCGATAATTGTAACAACTGTTATATATGATATTCAGTGAAACATTGTAAGATCTGGAAAGGCAGAAAAGTGCCCATCCAAAGCATTGTTGTGATAATGAATTCAAATAACTACGTTTTTTTTGTCCATCTACACTAATTAGTTAAGAATAATTCAGTTTTTCTAAGACACTAATCTTTCTGAAATGTATTCAAGCTGCCAAGTACAGTGGTCGCCATTTGATTGATTTTAGCTTGGGCTGGGTACACATCAGCCTCTTCTTAAGTTCTTATAAAATTTTTATATTTCTGTAATTTCTGCTTGATAACTGAACAGAATGTTCTTTATATTTCTTACTTTTTAAAGCTAACAATATTAATTGTGATGACCTTATCGAAAGTGTAGTGATAAGTTTAGAGAAGCTTGAATTCGGAATTTAAATTTATGAAGACGTGTCAATTAATCAGGAAAATTAAGACAATACTGAAGCAATTTATCATGTATTTTATTTATTTTTATTTGCTTAATGATTAATTTGGAATTTTTTTTTTTAAAAAAAGAAGTTTCCTTTTCAAAATCTATTCAGGAAATATAGTAAATTTAGTTAAAAGATCTACGTTACATAAAACACACCTGTCCTTGTAAGGATAAGATTAATTGGTATCAGGCTTTTTGTAGCGTTTAGATGTTTTTAGAATACTAAAATCTAAATGTTACAGAATGTTCTTTTAACACATCTGATTTCCTTATTTAATTTTTATTTCTATTATATCTAAGAAATAAGCTAAAGTAATGAAAGGATTTTTAAAATAATCAATTTCTTATCCATTCCGTAGCAGCCTTTTCTCTTATTAAAATTACACGTATATTTCTAACCATTTTTGAAATATATATACTAAATATTTGTATCATTTGTATGTGTAATTTTTACAAATTTATTTCCCTCAATTAAAAAAAAACACATTCTCTAAATTAAACAACAAAAAATTAATAAATCAAAGTATAAAAAAACTTGCACAATTAAAAAAATTTTTAATGTATATTATTAGTAAATAAACTACGTATTATATTAAAATTTCTTTTTATAAAAATATGCCAAATACATTAGAATCGTAAATATTTTTATCATTATAAACTATGAATTAAGTAATTTCTATTCATACAATTGCTGTTTAATATATTAATTTGAATAACTCGAGATTTCAAACATCTGATATTTAACACATGAATTCTCACAGTTTTGATGTACTAAGTATTAAAAATTTTAATTAAAAAGTTATTTTTAAAGGTAATGCAATGAATATTAAATGTTGCTTTCTTCACTATATCTTGAAGGATTGTACGTACAATTTATTGAACTGATTGAACTCAATCATTTAAGGGTAACAGGACATGTTAAGAGAAGTAAAGTGCGAAAAATAAGACTTTTTGCTTATGGGACATATATCTTTGAAAATTTCCAATGTAGTTTAGATTTTTTTGTGATCTTTATAAAACTATTTAATTCCTTCTTTAAAAATACAAAAAAAAATAGCTAAAAACTTTTTTTTCTGTTTAATTTAATTTGGGCATAATTTTTGAGATAAAATACATGCTAACGTTTGTGTACCATTTTTTAAAAAAAGTATATCTTAAATATGTAAAATATTTTTTGCACATATATAAAACAATACACAGAATATAGTGAGCCTATTTTTTTAGTAAAATATTAAGATAGTTTCTTAAAAAAATTGTAAAACTTTGTAATTTAGGAAATTTTTATTTTTCCATTTTCTTTTACATATAAATCTATTTTTTTAAAAACAATGTACTACTTCAACTAAAAAAAAACAGGTTCACTATATGCACAAGTATCCTGTAGAGAAGTATAAACAAATCTGGAACCATATAGTGCAATAGTGTTTTTTAAAAGTGTACCTAAAAGCAAAAAATTATGCTTTGGAGAAAAAGTGAAAAAACTAAACATTTGTAAATGTTTGTTTACATTTTTGTCAATTACTTTTTTCCTATTTTATGGTTATTTTATCAATGAACATATAAGTGTTATATATTTTTAGATTCAGAAAATATGCGTTATTTTTTAATACTAAAACTGAAAAATCAATTTTCTGAATGTGTATGATGTCCTGGTTCCCTTAAGTTATAAAACCTAAAAATGATTTATTTATACTCGCATACATTGTTATATATATCAATATTAATAGATAAACCTTTGCATAATCCGAACTAATGTTTACAGAAATTACGCAAAATATATTACCTGTCTCTTTAATAATTCTAACAATTATCTCTGAAGTATGTTAATAAAACTGAAAAGGAAGATTATTTGAATAACCAGCTTAGAAACTGAAAGTATTCATTTAAAAAAAAAATTTTTTTTTACTTTCTCTTACAAAATTGTGATATTAGCTTCAGGCATTTTACTGCATATTTTTTTGTAATCTAACAAATTTTATGCAAAATGAAAGCTATTCATTTTAAACTTTCTATTTCGTAATTCATTATTTTAAAGCAATTATGATTTAATAGGAAAGTTTTCACATACATTTTTAAGAGACATTTACATTTCTTAAAAGGTCTGCTTCGAATTTTAAAAAAAAAACCACTTAAGTTTTCAAAGGAATAATTAATTATTAAAAACCTATTTTTATGGATTTTTATTAACTTTACATCGATAAAAAATTATTTCTCTATAAAATTTGATAATTTACAAAAGACTTAACGATGTATCTTTCATCAATGCTTTGTTCATACGTTTTCTGAGGTTATAAATAAAAGAAATGCAAGAACTTTTAGTGTTTGAACCCGAGATTTTTTTGTTTCATCCTTAACCATATAATTGTGGATTGATTTCAATTTACAGATCCTCAGAAAATTTTAATATTCAATGCAATTATATATATTTTTCAGTACTTAAGTTCTATCGCAACAATGCCAATGTTCAAGATAGCTTGCCAAGTTGGCAACCCCGATTTTGCACTTGCCGTAAGGGTTGAATTGGCAACCATGTGCTTAGTTTCATATAATGCCTCCAATATGATTTCAATAATATGTAAGTACCTGTTTTTCTCATAAAATTGGTTCTAAAGCAAAGCAAACTATCCAATATGTAAATCAAGTATGCTTTAAATCAATGATCAACTATAGGTATATGAACACGCTATACATTTTAAATTAAATTTAATTCTGAGTTTAAGATTCTTCAGCCCTAAGTGCTAATATTATTAAGAAAAATGTTTGTTTTAAGAAGGGCTTAATACTGTAATGTAATGTAATAATAATTTCTTGTATCAAAATGATTGAAATAATAGGAATAAAGTACTTAAACTAAAAATATTTGAAAAACTATTTATATTAAAATTAATTCCAAAGCTAATTCAAACGAATGAATCAAAGTAATATAACGCGAAAATTAAAAAAAAAATACTGAAAGATTAGAAAAATTTTACCAATTAATGAATTACTTAAAAATGATGCAGGAGTTTATTAATATAATTACATGAAACATTTTCGAAAAAAAAAGAACGAAATAATACATCAGCAGTAAAAACAGACATTTCTATTAATTTATAAAAACAGTAAGAAACATATAAAATATTACAAATATCATTTTATGGGATAATAGTACATGAAATAGCGCGAAAAATTAAAATTAATTATTAATTTCCTTGGTGAGTCATTAACAGATTTGTTGTGTAGCCTCGTCAAAATTACGAGGTCCGTCACCTACATCTATAGCCAAATTGTGACGTTAATAATCAATCAACAAACTTGTCATGTGTCGCTTGTTGAAAAATTCTCATAAATTATCGATTTCTGAATTTAATCACATTTAATTAAAAGATTGCGAACAGTCATGAAGGAACAGTCATAGCCAAAAGCCTTAGTATTCGAAACGAATAAAAATAATTAGTCAATTGAGTCGCTATTTAAATGTGATTTAAGATTATGATATCCTTCGCCAATATATTATCACGTGGCGAATAAACTTTACAAACAAATGGGCTAATTTCATGTGGAGTCATAGTTACATGATAATGGCAAACACGTCTTTCTAGCCAATCAGTTCATAAATTCATGTGACAACATAATCGTACGATACATATAATCATTTGTTCCCAGCTAATCAATTCGTGCACCACGTTGTTGCTAACTTTTGCTCTTTGCTGAAACTTCCCTTTAAAAAGTACAAATGTTTCAACAATAATTATGTAAGCAAAATATACTTATAAAATAAGATATTTTTTTTAATTTTAAAATCTTTTTTTCACTATATTTGATTATCTTTACCCAATTATTAAATTTTATCTAAATTTTAAAAATAGAACAACAAATACCGGTTAGTTTAATTGTCTGATTTGATTATGTCACATGATTGTCTTTATTATGTAATCATCATGAATTGTGCCAATTCAATTAATTAAAAAATTTAAAAATAATGATTTGTCGATGTACTCACGTCAGAAGTTTAGCAAAACTAATTCATCACAAAAAATGTGTATGAACTTTATCACTTGGTATAAAATTTAAATTCCTTACTCCTAATTCGTAGCAGGAAAGGATACAATGTAAACATTTTATTGAAAAAGGCGGCAAACCCCTTAATTAACTAGACAACCCCAAGAAATCTCCTTCCTTCTACTTTCATCCCAACTCAAGAGACTATTGCAGCGGAGAATTGAATTTGAAGCAGTCGATAATAGCTCTCAGTAAACATATTTCTCGCTTCTTGAAGCGCTTATTTGTTTCATTTTTTTCCAACCACTTTTTTTTTGTCCTTACGGAATCGCTTGGAGAAAGGGTTGTTGAAATTCATTTCTTCCACTCCATCGGTGCCACTAGTTGAAATTTATGTTCCAAATGGCCTCCGATGAATCACTGTCTTTGCAGGAAGTGCTTAAAAAGCTCTTCTGCTCTCCTCCCTCTTCATAATCTGTTTTCCGTTTCTTCCGTAAGTTCCATCATTTCCTAATGTGTAGATACCCCCCTTTAGGTAGTGCAGTGAGAGATGCAGATGATAAAAAGAATAAATAAGAGAAAAAAAAATAAGTGTAAGTTCTTAATAGAAAAATGCAGTTTGGGGACCGTTCTTGTTCTTATTATGACTTTTGGAAGCGAAAATATCGTTTGGGAATAGTTATGCAGCCATAGAACTGTCAGAGCAAAAATGGTAGGAGAGGAAGGAAAAAAAAAATTTTTTTTTTTATTCAATTGATTTTGATTTTCGAACTTGTAGACATGAGCTATGTTTATGCTTTTAAATGGAATTTTTTTATTTTTTAGAAGTTTTTTAATAGAATAATTTAAAATGGGTGTTTTCTGTTTATTTTTCGAGTAGTGAGTTATTTAGAGTAGCGATTCTCAAATTGTGGGACACAGCCCTAGAAGTGTGTCATAACCCTAAGAAGGGGGGGAGAGCATATTGGAAAGTCAAAAATAAAAAAATTATTTAAAAAATTATCAATTAACTGAAAAGAAGCAAAGAAAAATACATTCTGACATAATAAAAAATAAAATACACATTTACACTGATACAATAAACCGTTAAATGTATTATTACTGCACAATGTATTTCATAATTAATTTATCAATACTAGATTAAGAACAAGTTTATAATTATTAGTAACTCCCATGGGCTTGTGTTGCAGAACAAAGTGTTTCAAAGAAAAGTTTTACATTAGAAATTGACATTTTAAGCCGTATATTTAGCTAAGAATTGAACGAGGTGAAGTAATCTTACACGTTTTTGCGCAGACGTCAGATAGCATGCCCAAACGGTTGCTCAAATATCCACGAGAATATCAGATGTGATGGATATAAGATTGATAGCAACAGAGACTATATTATTTTTCAAATGACAGTTGTAATTATAGAAATGGATGACTGAGGAAATTAATATTTAATTTAATTAAAAAGTGTTTTGAAATTTATTCCAATTTAAAAGTTAGAAAAGAAAAGTATCATAATAAAATGTAAACTACTTGAAATATCTAATACTTAAAAGTAGTATATACAAAATGTTAATTTGTGCGGTTTATAATTAAGGTGGTATTGCAGTTTTAGGGTCAAAGTAAGTTATTATTGCATTCAATATAGAGTATTGGGGGGGGGGGAATTATGATTGAAAACTGAGTCACCAATTTTGAAAGTTAGAGTAGCTCTGATTTAGAGCGTAATAAGCTTTAAACTATGGAACACTCACACAGGTTAATAAATATATGAATCACATGCATATGAGTTTATTCTTTGAGTAATAATCGGATTTTAAGCAGGAACATTACTGTTGCGGTAAGTCTAAATTTAGGTAAGCTTATCCTTGATTGTTTAACTCGTTTATATTAAAAGTAAAAACTTTTATAAAAAAAATACAGTTAAGAACATAGTTGAAATCCTTCTTTATATAAATAATCTAACTCGAATTCATATCCAAGGACTTGTGTGTGTGTGTGTGTTTCTCAATATATTTACTTTTGGTATTTATGGCATCCAACGACGTTTGAAACCACGATCTTGAAAATACGTATAAATGAATGCAATTTTGGATATTTAGTGTCACCTTAATTAGAATGAACATATAAAATTGTCTTAAGAATATTACAACAATAAAAATTACCTAAATGGAAGTTTTTGGTCGAAAATGAAGAAAGAAATACGTATTTTCCAAACATTCTCCTTTTATGACAAATGCTTCTATAATATTAACATTTTGCCGATAAATAAATAAGACTTCTTTGCAGAGCCTGAACTAAGATTTTTTGAAAATTTCCCATTATTTTCAGAGTTTTGATAAAATGAAGTAATAACCGATGTTTTTTTCTTGTTTAAATTTCTCAATTCTGATGTATTAAAATATGAGCAAATCAACTTCTAAATAATATACTTCAAAAATCTTCCTTCAAGCCCTATATCAAAGTCTTAGCTATGTACAGGCAAGATATTTTTTTATTATTGAAGAATTTTCCATAAACGGAGAATGTTTTGAAATATGTATTTCTTCATTTTTTGTCAAAAAATTGCATTAAAATATATTTTTTCTGGAAAAAATTTCTTAAAATAATTTTATATGTACATTGTAATTCAGGTGATACTAAATATATAAATATATATCTATATTCACTGATAAGCTTTTTCAAAACCACGTTCCGAACACAGTCGAATACCTTTAACAGTTGCGAGTAGCATGCAGTATGAACGATTTTTAGGTTCCATTTATTTGCATTAATGATATTGTTACTAAACGGTAGTTTAATAATTTTCCTGATCATCCCACAATTATGAATGTTTATCCAAATTATTATTAGACAACACTTACAGATAAAAGTTTATTTTTAAATATATGTAATGACATAAAATATGAGAAATGTGGTAATCCAAACTACAAAGAACAGGACATGCCATATTAGATAATTTCAAAATCTACAAATTTATACTAAGTAGATTTAGATGAGGAAAGCAATTACTTTAAGAATTTAAATTCCTTTAAAAGCAAAAAAAAGTATATTTGAAATTTATCTGTAAATGGAGACAATTTTATGGGACAATTGTATCAGCTTATTTTAAATCAAAAGTAGAAGTATTACAATTTTTAGTTCTATTCTTAAAACTTGTGCAAAGTTATTAAACATAATAGCAGTTCTAATGCTAATTTAAACATTTTATTTACGAATACGCTTAATAGCATCGAATTTTTAAATTCTAAGACGTTAATTTCTTTTTTATATCTCTACATTACATAGCATCGTTCGATATAGCATGTTTGAAAAAAAATAGTGAAGAAAGAATAGACAATAGAAATATTACTTGCACATAAAATGTTTTAAATTATATCTCAGCTTTTTCTGTTTATATTTTTCATAATAATGATATAGTTACGTAGAATTGCTGAGAATAATTTTTTCATCGTGAATATTAAATAAAAAAAATATAGTAATTATTTACAAATGGAATAAACATTGTCAACTGTTTTCAGTTCCATTTCGTGAAAATTTGAATTATACCACGATATAAATATTTCCAATATTAATAACCTTGTTTCAAACACATTTTAATTTTCCATCTCCACTAAACTGTAACTTTAACCGCTCCATCAAGGGTAAAAGTAATAACAAACGAACCCACGCCACACCAAATCAACATAACTGTTTCCATCCTCGCTTCCTGTACCACTTTCCGGTGCAGCGGTATGATGAAGTGTACCGGCAGCCCTAAATGTTTTCTCCAGCGCTTCGTGAAATTGTCCAGTTTCGAAGGAAGTTCGTAAAACGTCGAAAATAAAAACCTTCTCGAATGATCTGTCACCGACAACCCTCATACGTAAGACCAAAACATTTTATCACCTGCCTTCTATAATTCCAGACGCCCACTTTATTTCATGCTTGCAGCTGAATACACCAGCTGCCTTCTTGCCGCCATGCAAACTTAAAACTGCTGCCATTGAGGAAAAAGTAAAAGAGGGAAGAGCGTGTAAAGAAAATAAAGGGTGGGAAAAAAAAATCTTCGGGATAAAGACCGGAGTCGTTTATGGTTCTTCATACCTCGTAAAGCCTCAATTTGAAGAGCGCTGCAGAGAAGCTTCTAAAAAGGAAGGCTTCTAAGGATGGCGAAATGGAATGAGTCGCTTGTCATCTAAATTTGTGGGTGAAATCTATTATACTCTCTCGAATATATGTATATATATACACACTCATTATATTAGTATTTAATATAAAAGTATGATTCCTTATTCAAACTAATGTGTTTGAATTCTAACACTACACAACTCTTAAAACATATCAATGTATTTTCTTAAAAATAAATTTTATTTCTTCATTTATATTTTTCTTTCATAAATGATTTACTTTTATATACAATTTACTTCACCTCAATTTTATTAATAAAAACTTCCATTTTTTTTTCGTATGCTAGATTATTTTAGCGCAGGGATTGCTGTTCATGTGACATGGTGCTCATTCGGTTAATAATGAAATAAAAAACATACAAATAATCTCTCAATATAAAGCAGTTTTTCGTGATGCTGTTATAAATTTATTTATATATAAGGTTTAGTTAGTAAAAATGGATCGTAAAAAGTGTTGAATTTAACTTAAGAAGAGCATCAGGGACGATTTGCCTAGGGGGCACCCCTGCCTATGCCTTCCAGTTCCAGTGCTTTCTCGAAAAATCCGCTTACGATTTCTCCAGATATTTCCCGAAGCATACGTATGGTCATCAAAAACGATGCCAATTTGGCTGTATCGCCAATATTTCGCCAAGTTTCCATTGAAAGCCATTATAATGCAAGGGATGGCGTTGCTTGCGGATATTACAATTTTTATCATAAAATAAATACAACAGAAAGTCTAATTAACACGCATTAAGCATCCAGATATAAATTATTTACACTATGTTAAGATGTACAATGGGGTGTTGTATAACTCGTACTATGCGAGTTGAATCACCGTTAGACACTCAGGGAGTAACCCCATCCCCTAGTTTTTTTTTTTTTTAAGTTTACATTTGATAAATTTGTTTTAGAACTATAATCAACAATTAAAGAAGTATGAATTATTTAGTATCTATTCAATTCGAGAAATCTATTTTAAAATTAAAATCATTACATTTCTTTCATCTCAAATATAATAATGAAAAAATAAAAAACAGCAAGGTTAATAAATTTTGCTGTATTGGCATAGTAGAATATGATGTAATATTTTAATAACTACCCAAGACTATTATTATTAAATATAACATTTATTTCCACGTAATTAAATGATTTAAGCTTGTTAGTATATTTAACAGAACAATTAAATCTTTAAGCGAATTCTAATTTATTGTAAAATTAATTAATTCATTGTAAATAAGCAACAAAACTTATGGTAATAACTATTAAATGTGAAAATATATATAAATTTCGAATTAAAATTATTATTTTGAAATGTATTTTGAGTAATTAGATTAAAAATTTCCATTCATTAGTCTGATAAAAAAAATTCACTATCCTTGCATTTTTCTTCCTTTTTAAATTGTCTGTTATTGCTTGCGTTGGTCAAAGTCGCAAACTCTTAGCCAGCATTGTCGAGTTGCGGGCATAAGTCCTAATGCCATTGAAGACCTGTCATGCAGAGGTTTTGATAATCGCAAAGCCCTCCCATTGGTGTTGTGGGGAAATTTAAGGATGTGCTTTCCTGCTCAAGTGTCGTCGTCATCACATGACACTACGCGCACTGACTCCACTCATTTTTTGCTCCTCCTAGTGACCTCAGATACGGCATGCTTCTGATCATATACATTAAAATTTGACTAAATTAGCCTTAACGGGTTCTATTCTTGATTCTTACTAATCTTCAGGGATAAATTTCTTTTAAATGTTGTATGATTATAAAATACCTTTCTGTGGAGGAACCGTGATTTATGTTAATGGCAGTTGCTGTTTAAAGTCAAGTGAAGTCAGTCACTTTTCAATTGCTGTCATACTGAAGATAAAGCTTTAGTGATGGGATAATTGAAGCTACCAGAGTTCGAGCAAAAGGATCAGAAGTGTCTACTTATAAAGAATATTATTGCTGCTGATTAAACTTTTGAGTTAAGTATTGAATCCTCTATTATAAGTATCTAAGTCGGTAATCAACTTGACAGTTCCGTTCGCTTGAATTTTGAGAATAATTTAATAGTCGCAATAAAAAAAGCTTGATTTTTTATTAAAATGTGTCTTAATTCGGTGCAAACACTCACATCCGCGGGTGAGAGTTCACACAGTAAGACTTTCATTGTACTGATAGTAAATTCAGTGGGTGTTACCTGAAAATGGTGTCTTGCTTAATTTTGCACTGTAGTTTGTACATATGTATATACAAGCTGTGACACACAAAAAAACAAGACTAAGTATGTCGCTTGAAAACAGATTGGTGTTGGCAAGAACTGTTTTGGTGACGTCATCCTATACACCTCCTCTATCCATGTACCTTACCATGCACTTCCACCTTAATCGATCAAGCCAGTTAGGAGAACTGCGTCATTGAGTGAACACGTGCTGCTGCATTCTGCCGGGAAAATGTCGACTCAACAACAAGTTTCTTGTGAAACTTAAGAAATCAGCCACGAGAACATTTCAAATATTAACCGAGGCTTATGGAGATGAATCCTTGTCTCGTGCACATGTGTTTGAATGGTATAAGCTGTTTTCAGGCTGAGAGTCAGTGTGGAATATGGTGAACCTGCTGGGCACCCAAGGTCAGCGATTACAGACCAAAACATTGCCAAAATTCGTGATATGAGTGGGTTCCCACTCACAACAGTGGTCAAACTGCTAATCAACCCTACTAAATTGAAGTACAAAAAAGACTTCGTGAAAAAATTAGGAAAAAAGGCCAGAATTGGGAGGGGGGAGTGATGGCTGGCTGCTGCACCAAGACAATGCATCCGCTCACACGGCCCAATCTGTCAAGCAGTTTCAGACCTGCAAACATATTACTCTGATAGGGCATCCACCTTATTCACCTGATTTGGCCACAAACGACTTTTTTATTTCCTACAGTCAAAATATGCTTAAAGGAATCGCATTTTACCTCAGTAAAGAGGTCCATGCAAAAACGGAGAATCTCCTGAATTGCCTTCCAAAAACTCGTTCCAGAAGCTTTACCAGCAATGGCAGCACCAAATGCAAAAGTGTGTGAATGTTGAAAGGAACTACTATGATTGTGATAATGTCACGGAAAACTGATTCCATATGTGCAATGATTTATTGGATCAGTCTCGTTTTCTTTTGTGTCACACCTCGTACATATTGTATTATTTATATATATATTGAATTAGTAACGGAAACTTTTTCACTCTCATTGTGAAACACATATTAGGGTATATATAGGTAAAAAATCACAAGAAATCAAAACAAAAAGAAATTGTGAATAGAAGTGAAAAAAGTCAATCGAAGGGAAAAAAATATAAAGAATGGAGCAAAAAAAACAAACAATATATAGTTTTGAGCTTGACTTGAGACTGAAATGATAAATTTATAAAATGATACTTTACATTATGTTGAAAAGTACCGAATGGATTCACCAATGAAAAATATTTTAAGAAACATCGTAAAAAATACGTTCTGAAATATATAGATATAAATGCATTATCTACAGTAAAAATTTCAATATGTTACTTGACTATTTTTAGTTAATTTTGTATCTTATTTTACTGATATTCCGAAAGAATCTTTTAACCCTACTGACGATAAAGATTAGTATAATTAGAATGAAATTTAAGAGTAATTAATGATAAGATTGATGACAAAAGAGAATTACCCTCTTTGTTACCGATTAGAACTGATTTTAGAAATAGAAAATAAAGTAATTAATCGTAATTAGTTAGGCGAAGAGAACTTTCACCATTTTTATTTAGGAAACGGAAACGTACCTGCAGTTTGTGAAGAAAATTTATGAAACGTTAGTTAAAAAGTCTCTAATTCCTTAAGAGGGTTAACCCATGTGACTGCCTGGTTCTTAAAGATTTTTATGAAAATCTTTTTGACGACCAGTAAAATGATAGAACTTTACATTTTTTTATCATTTATTTATATATTTATTAAGAGTTTGTATATAAATGCTTAGCCAAAAATATTCAATAGAACGTGAGTTATAGCTCTCTGAACACACTCGCCTCGAAAAAATAGACTATCACTTTCCCCACGATTCCAGCTGATTGGCTTATCTGAAATAAAAAAAAATTAACATTGTTTTAATCTATAAGCTCAAATGCACCGAATGAACCATGCTCAATTGAAAATATCAAAAATTGGGTTTTTGGTTGACCTCTAAAGAAAATGTTTCAAATGTCATGGTTTTTTTTTATGTTTCTGTTATTAAAAATAGAAATATTTTGAATTTTGTAATGATCGTGAGTATATTTATTCTGAATCTACCCTATAAATGTGAAGTCATTCGGTCAAATCGTTCTTGAGATATGATGGAGGAAAGTTTGAAAAACACAGTTTTGAGAAAAACATATTTAAAGTTTCACGTTCGATTAAAACAATGAAAATCTTAACTTAGAGCTATGAACAACTGATCTTCTAACACCTGTTTCTTTATAATGACTTCGAATTTTAAATAATCACTTTATCACCGTATTCTAGACATGTTAAGGAAGCAATTTATGAAAAAAAATGGATTTTTTGAGCCCATCACATGGGTGAACCCCCTTAAACAGAGTATTTCAAGTTGTTTTCCATAATATGATTATTTAGAGAAGTTGTTATTGACATTTGACATCAAGAGAAAGAAAAATTAATTCTACAAATTTTTGATATAAAAATAGTGTCCATGCGAATTTTTTTCCTAGTGACAAACTGTTTGAAGATGGAAATAATTCTGATATGGACAACTGTACTCCCTTTTAAAATATAAATTTTTTAAGTTACATCGTTAATAAAAAAATTATATTATCTACGAAATTTTTTGCTGAAATTATTGAAATTGCCCACCATTTCGAAAAAATACACAAGAGATATTTCAATATTTTGTGTTTTCTTGTTGAAAATAGTTAAGTAACAATGAAAGGAAACTCGTCTCGTTTCGTGTCTAAAATAATGTAATCTGAGATGAAAAAGTTCAAAGTGAAATAAAGATTAAGAATTTGTTCATAGATTGAAAGTGAAAAATTTATATAACTATTTCCCCTGATATATATAAAATCCTTAAATGACCAACTCCTATTATATGGCTATTCTTTCTTTAATAGAAACTAAAAACTCCTCTCTTTTTTATATAGAAACTGAAAAATCAAAGTACCCGTTCCAAAATTCAAAAAAATAATACATTATTAAAGCTCATAAAAGTTTTTTCTGTAAGTGGCTAAATTCTTTTTGAGATGTTGAAAGCGGTAAAAAGGAAGAATATTACATTGATTATTGGTTAAAAGGAAAATTACAATGTATAGTATCATTTGGTACTTCAGAAAAAGGATTAATAAAAATAATAAAAAGATGCAAAAAGCTTTACTTTTAAAGATATATTTTAGCATCAATTTAAATATACCTCATGCTATATTTCAATTCTACTGCTAATCGACTTTAAGGTACCCGACTACATTTGGAACGTGATTTTGAAAAAGCGTATTAATGACAAATGCTTTTGGTACTTAGTGCCATCTCAATTATAATATTCATATAAAATTCTTTTAAGAATATGGTTCCAATAAAATACTCATTTAAATGTAATTGCTTTGGCAAAAATGAAGAAAAAATGAAATATTTTTCAAAACATTCTCCTTTTATGGAAAATGCATCTATAACATTAATATTCTGTCTATATATAGCTAGAGCTTCTGTACAAAACCTAAAATAGAGTTTTTAAAAAATTGAGATTGTTTTCAGTTGCTAATAACTGAGATAATAACCTATATTTTTTGTTGAAATTTCTGCACTCTCTGTGATGTATTAAATAATGAGTAAATACACTTCTACGTTATATAATTCAAAAATCCTACTTCAAGCTTTGTACAGAAGTCTAAGCTATATATAGGCAAAATGTTATTATTAAAGAAGTATTTTTCTTAAAAGAAGAAAGTTTTGAAAATATGTCATTTTTTCCTTAATTTTTGCCAAAAAAATTGCATCTTAATCATTTTTATCCTAATAATATTTTTAAAGCAATTTTATATGAATATTTTAATTTACCAAACATTTATTCTTTATCTAAACATCAAAAAAATTATTCACGTATAAGCTGTTGTTGAAATTTGTTTTTCCGAACGTAGTCAAACATTTTAAATGCATGAAAATCAATCTATTTTTTTTTTTCAATTCTAATATTAGTTCACAATCTCCCTATATACATATTTTGTTCAAATTTTCAATCATTAATGAAATACATTTTAAAGCATTCAATTGAGCTGAAATTTTATATACACAATTATTTTGGATGACAATACGGTCATTTAATTATAATTAATAAAATTAATTGATTAAAACTAATTATTCAAAAAATTACAGAGACGTTGGCTTTATTTTTAGTGACTTGGGTCAAAACTTTAAAAGATTTTTTTTTTCTCACGTTTTAAAGCATTCAGTTGAACTGAAATTTTATATATACGATTGTTTTGGATGACAATACGATACTTTAATGATAATTAATAAAAATTAATTGCATTTTAAGATTGTGATTCTGTCATGTGTATATACATATTTATATTAATTGTAATTATTTGGTAAAAAGTAACTAAAATATAATTTTTCTTTGTTGACCTAGCTAGGAATTGGTTTAATTTTTTTTATATATTACTTGTTCCTCATTTTTCTTCATTATAAATTAAGTTTCTTTTTAAAATGTAAAAAACAACACATTTAATGAGTAATTTTTTAGTTAATAAAAATTCTTGAATTATGACAAAAACATATTAATTCACAAATATTGGGACATAGATTTCATTCAAAGCCTTTATAATATATTACTGTAATACTTATCTTATATTATAGCATCTATTTTTCAATACGCAGACATATTCTGAGATGTATTCAATGTTGAGTATGATCTGACTGCGTAGAAGCTGTGTGTGCAATAAAAGATTTAAGAACGCATCCGAGGCAGATCCGGGGTTTGGCCACTAAATAGACACTGATGGTCATTGGAGGTGAAGTTATCGTCCTCAAACCGCGTGTTCAGAGCAATATGACTGGACAGAGGAAACAGTCTTTGACGAGCCGACCACAGCGGGGAAATACATAAACCATGATATCCAAAGGGAAATTGAGTACTTGTGCGCTCCGTACTGGCATCAGCATTAGCAATGTCGAAGAATTATATGAAATTAAGGGAAGTAGGTAACTGCAACCAGGATAGGAATAGAATGCTTGATTTTTTAGTTTAATAATGTTTCATTTATAAAAATGGTGTTACAGAAGCAATTTTAAATAAATAAAGCCAATAATAAAATAAAAATATATAATATATAACATTTGGGTACTCATGCGATTGTTATATAAAATCGATTAGAGGAAGATGGAGAAAATAAAATAAAAATGGAAAACTAATTTTTTTTAGAATAATTTTGTTACAAAGAAATTTAAAATATGTTATTTTATCGTTACTCTAAAAACTTCATACTCTCTTATTTCCGATGATGCATGCGTGATGTATGAACATGCGTTAATTTGATTTATCAGCGTGTTACTGTATATTATAAATAGTAATTCGCATTAAAATCAGTGAATGGTGTAATTTAATGAATCCAAAAGAGAAGTCATATACATTCAAAAGAATTATGTCATTTAAAAACCCGTGTATAATACTTTAGTTGATATTTAAAAGTAAAATTTGCTGCATAATATTTAAACATGTATAAATTGAACACAGATTCTGTACAGAAACAAAATTTTGAAACTTATAAAGTCTTAGACTTAGAAATTTCAGTGGCGATTATAAAAATAAACACAACGAAGTTATAAAATAAGATTAAAAATTTCATAAATTAACCAAGGACTGTCTCGGACTTAGGACTGATAAGTGGGATTAAACTAATATATAGGAAAGAGCAATAATTTTTTCTTTGCTATTTTAACTTGTTTGTAGGGTTAGATTGTTTTCGAATGGATGAGTCGAAGTTATACAAGGGCTAATGGAGACGGATCTCGTAATTTTGACCCAAGATCAAGATACGAGGATGACACTTGAGCTATCACTTCACTCTCCAAACTTCCACATGAATATGAAGACTTTAAACTCCACATATTTAATGAACATCAGCTACTCTAAGCAGCGGTTCCTTAGTGGTACCAGGACTCGAACGCATGACTCGACAGAGACAATGTTGGTCACCACAAATACATTGAGTGCAATGAATAATATAAGTTCTTATTTTACTAATATTTATGATTGAATTTTTTTGTTACCTGATACCTTATATTGAATAATATTTTGAGTTTTGTTGGTGATTTATAATTATTTTTCAAAAATACAAGATGAATCTTTGATCGCGCGTTGAAAGAAATCTTAGTTCAAAGCGGACTTTCTGACTGTCTTGACCAGGAGTAACCAACCTGTGGTTCGCGAGATTCATTACAACTTTACAAAATACGATTATTTTGTACGATACCTTTTGTTTTTAGGGCAATGTTTTGTAATAAATGCATCCCATAAGTGTTTCTATTTTATTACTTTGGTTCTGTTTTAAAACATACTTAGAAATGAGCATTATTTCATTGCAACGACACCCCGCAGCATTATGCTTGATTTTTGTAATTCTATTGTGCTGCTTATTGCTGGAGCTATGAATATTTGATCATTGCATTTTTGTTATTTAATTATCTATGTTTGTATACATGAAAAATAATAAAAACAATAATAATAATTCTTTCCACTTGAAATTTTCACTCCAATAAATGTTTGTAATGGGTCCATATCTAATATAAAGGTATATATTTTTATATGTAGTCCGCGGGATTATAATCTTTTTTCGAAGTAGCCTGCAAGATGACTTGCGTTGGCCACTCCTGATCTTAGAGGACAACATCTATCTACCCCTGCACTACATGATATCTTTAGCTTTAAATGCTAACAGCTTTTTCTACTGTAGTATGGATGCTTGGGTAATGTGAGAAACGATTAATTCCATTGAACATATGTCGTATGAATTGGACTCAAATTTAGACTTTTATGTATTAAATATTTTTGAAATTATAGCCATGTATTAATTAGTAGTATCTTTTGTAACAAATAATTTACTTCTTTTCCCTATTAATAAAATCAAAATGAGGTTTATGTTTGTATCAATCCCTCCGTCCCCCCCCAAAAAAAAACAATTACCCACTAAACAATGACTAGAACAGCCAATTACCACAATTCCGAGTTCAGTTTTTCTTTTTTCCCCGCCAAATCCAAACAAGGAAAGGCATTATTCCCCAGCCTCTGTACAGACGATGAAAATATTTCAAGGTTTCCAAAATCCACGTTACTTTATTTCGCGTTAAACGAATAAGGCTTCTCTCCAAACGAATAACCATGAAAGTTTAGAGAAAGTAGGAAAAAAAAAAGGATTAAGTAGTCTTTCGTTAAATGCTAGTGCCAAATGAAACTTCCATTTATTGTAATTACTTCTCCCCAGAGGGCCATTTTGTAGAGATCAAAGAAGAAAACTGCAGCGATTTCAGAATAAAGCAGAAGCAAGGAAAGATTAAACTATTTTCTGGAACGTAATGCCTATTTTCTCAAGAAAAATATGACCCGGAAAACGTTGAAAAATTCATCAATTTTCTTAAAAGCGGTGTGCTGTGGTATTTGACGAAGATCTCTGCTTGTTAGATTCTAAGTTTTAAGAAAAGGTATGATATATTGCTTGTGAGCCTTTTTGTAAATAGATATTTAAATGCCCACCAATAATATATCAAAGTTTTCTGGTTTTTTATTATTGTTGATAATAATTAAGGTTTAAAAATAAGATTTGATGGAAGAAAGATCTATGGTGCTCAAATGTTTTTCAAAAATGGTTTTATACATTCATATATTAGTTCCCAAGAACATTTTGACCCATTCTTATGCTTAAGGTTTTGACTATGCCCAATATCGTGATTTTGAAAAGGGGTATAATTGAACGATTTTTTTTTTATATTTAGTGTCTGTTAGCGGTGAACACAGGAATTTTTCAAATGGGGTTCAAGGGTCGTAAGTCCACCATTCTCTTATCATACCCCAATATGAAACATATTCTTTTGATTTAATAGATTGTCAGGAACTAAACAATAAAAAAGAGAGAAGCTACTTAATATATAATAAGCATTAATTAATACAATGAATTATTTATAACAAATATTCAATTAAATTACCAGAAATACTATATGCATATATGTATATATTACTAAATACATAGGATTGTAATCAATCGAAACAAAATCAAGGGAGATGGGGGGGGGCTGACCCTGACTCCCTCCTTGTATGTGCCCCTGGCGTCAGTTGGATTAGGATATACTTGTAAAATTGTCTTAAGAATATTGTTACAATAAAAAAATATTAAAATACGATTATTTTGGCAAAAAGTATTTGTCTTTTACCTGCACTTGTTTTAAAATAAATCCTTTTAGATAAAATAAATGTCCTTTACATTAAAGTACGTTTATATTTTATCAAACAGTTACATTTGATTTTACTATAATAAATTACTTTTTTAATAAATTCCGAATTGCATTATGTATATTCTTTACTATGGATGGTACATGATTCTCTGTGTGTGCGACTTTCATTTCTCCTCCTCCTTTTCTGTTTGGAGTGCATAAATAGCAAGAGGCAATCGAAGATGTTTTTGAAAGTTCAAAAAAAATATTCAGAATGGTTAAGATAAAGTGCAATGTATACTTAATCGCTTAAGAATTACAGTAAATCAAATTTCAACAATGAGTAACGGAAGATCAATTCAGTAGGAACACCTTAATTTTCAAGAAAATGGCAACTGAACTGTAATATTTTAAACACTATTTGATCATTACATTATTATATTATATAAACATTATCTATGTCTATATAAGTGAAAAATAATGAAAACAGAAATAATAATTCATTCTGTTTTAAATTTTCACTCCAATAAATGTTTTTTTTTCCAAATCTGATATAAAGGTACATATTTTTATGTGCGGCCAGCGAGATTATAATGTTTTTCCGAAGTGGCCTACAAGGGTCATTTGGGTTAAACACCCCTGTCTTAAGCGATAGTCTAATTAAAAAATTAAATTGCCTATTATAAGTTATTTTCCTTGACTTTTAATTAAGTTTAATATTCTGGAACACATTTCAAATTTCTTCGAATTTTTAATATTCTACAAATACTTTATACTCTGTATACATCTTGAATTTTTCATGATATTCTTAATTTTTTCAAGAAAAAAGAAACTAACAAAGTTTTATTCGAAAAATAATACGTTATAAATATTTATCGACTTAATATATATAAAAATAAAGAGTATTATCAAAAATTATTTAGAATGAAAATATTAGAATGTCAAATATATCTATGATTCGAAGTGAATTATATATATATATATATATTGAATACGTCATTATTTATAGTTTATGCCAACATTCTAAAAATCTCCGTAAAATTTCTGCTAATTTTGTGTTTAGTAGCTTCATCTGATACTAACCTCTCCAATCTTTTAAAAAAAGTAATACAAATACAAGTAGATGTATCACTTTAGCAAAGTAAGGTAAATAGGAAAAATTTCGTAAATTTTATTCTTAATAATATAATAATACATTCTTACATTATTTTGTGCAAATATATTTCTCAAATAAAACAATTATTACAATAAAATTTTCTTACAAAAAAATTAAATATTAACATTTATTACAATATCTATGATAAGTATTTTTAAATGTACAATAAGTTGTTACAAAAACTGAAAAATGTATTGTAAGGTAAAAATCTATAATTTAAATTGTATAATACAATATTTTGGAATCTTTTTTAATTATAAATATCACATTTGAAGTTAATATTACTTTAATAAAATCATTTCATTTAACATATATATTGTGCATTAATATAAATATTAAATTTATACATCTTTATATTAAATTTTTTTTATCTTATAATACAAAAACTTGGAATATTAGAATTTTGAAGCAGAAAGCATTGTAAGTATTGATTTCATTTTTGATAAAAACACCTCCATAATTTCCATTTTGAATTCAAGCTATCAAGGTAATCTGAATGGTAATCTGCCTATATTATGGATTTCTAGATACTTTGATCTTCTTTATTATGTATTTTTGTTGTTTGATGAAACTGATTTCTGTGTAAAACTCATTCAATTTCTTAGCAGACACACTCATGTAAAGAATATGATTAAATGATTGAAGTACAGATAAATCTTTTTATATGTAAGTCATCGAGTATAATAAATAAATTTAGAAAAAAACAACAACAACTTAACTCTCATTTTTTCAAACGAAAGTGATGCATTTACAATTACAAATTTTTTTGCTTCAGTATCATATATGATAATATACTCTTTTGAAAAAAACTGAATATAGAAGTAAACAACAAAACAAAAGAAAATGCCCTTAAAATTACTCTTGGCTTAAATGAAGTTGAATACCATATATTTTTGGTACATAATTGGTTATATAGTATACAATATACATTTCTATTTTAATATACTTAAGCTGCTTTTTAAATGAATGAGCTACTTTTTAGATAACTGTATATTTAAAATAATTAATTTTTAGCTTGGACTCTTTAAGTTTTCCTTTATTTTGAATGCAATTTCTATATAACATCATCAAATTCAAAAAAAAAATTAGAGTTAAGATCTTTAGAGAGTTTAGCCAATGTTATTCATAATAACATAAAAAAAAAAGTTGTGCTTGTTTTTTTTGTGAAAAAAAAAATATTATTAAAAATTAGTTTTGTTTGTGTGGGAATATAAATTTATGGGTAAAAATAAAATTGTAATTGCTTGGAATTACTCTCAATATCTTTTACATGTAGTATTTTTCAGCAATACCGTTTTTTTTTGTATTTCCTGAAAAAAAATTCCACAATTTATTTAGAAATAATAGTTTTTTTTAACATAATTTCTTAAATAAATCACAATGATTGCCGATTCATCGATTTTTACGTATGCACATTTCAAATCCGTTCTATTTTTTAAACATGATTTGTTTATTTATTAACAATTCGCTTGAGTATGAAAATAAATAAATATTACAAAATATAAATAAGAATATTTTTTGTGACAGACATGTATATATAAATATACTAATGCCTCTATTTTCATTGAGGGGAAGTCATTTGATTCATTGTTAATTTTTTTAAAAGTATAAATTATCCTATTTTATAAAAAAAAATAAGATACTAAATGATATATTCCATTCAAAAACGCAATCATAAGGTTGTAATTAAATTAAAAAAAAACTGTTGCACTATGTTATAACTACAAATTGATTTCTATGAAACACATTTTCCATTATTACAATTTTTCATTGATATTGGCTATTTTATTTGTGTTTGAATTTTTTGTTTGTTTGATGAAAACAAAGATATCTAAATAAATATCTTAAAACTAAAAGGATCGACAACTGGTATGCAAAAATTTATAATCTTATTACTTTTAAAGATAACTTTTTCATTATCCTGTAAGAAAAATACAGTTTCTATTAGTCTTTTCGAGATTAAACGTTTAAAAAAAACGGGTAAAATTTGCAAAATATTTTTGAATAAAAAAATAATAGATAGTCACATTTTTATTTATGTATTTCTTGCATCTGAAAATTTTTTCAATTAACTCCTATTTCATAATTTATTTTTATAATTTTTAAGAAATTGCTTTGACATTTAAATTAAATCCTAATTTGCAAAGTTTTAGAATTTTTTTGGTTTAATTACAACCACACACAAAGAGATATTGCTTTCAGATTTCACTTCTTAATTTCCTCGTCGAATCAAGACTTTGTGGTTTGTATTCATTTATAATGAGAAATATGAAAATGGAAGGAACATTTTGTGGCTGTCTCTAACTGCGTTGTTTTCTATGTCTCAGGATATAAACTGTCATTTAAAAACTCTTTCAATAGTGAAAGTCATTAGAAGAAACGCATTTGAATAAAAAACTTCACAACAAATCATACATTCTCTCCAAAGAAAAGTGACGCTATTGATTTTTAAACCACTTTTATATAAAATATTTTTTTTAAAAAAAATCATTCTTCTCACGTTGATGAAGACATTACGATCGTTCGATATCTTGCAAAGGATAACATTATAGGAAGTATTTTTAAGAGCAGGGGGAAAAAAACTATAGTAAGAGATGAAGCTAATGATAGAAATATCTTAGAACTTCTGCAAAACATTTGATGTTATTCTTGAAAGGAAGATTTTCTAAAAGTTAAGCTTTCAGCTGTGCATATTTATATATAATTTTTTGTGAACAAAGCACTTTTTGCATGAAATGCACATACTGCTGAAGAATTGAAAGAAAATGTTTAGAGATATGAATAAAGTAAGTTCGACGATTTTAGGAGTAAAAACCATTTAATCTTCTCCTATACATTTTATTTGTAGTTATATTAATATCTGAAATATGATTTAGGTCCATTTATTGTATATTAATTAACCCTTTATCTATTGACGTTACTTAAAGGTACCACTCACTTTAAAATTATATGGAATAATACGAATATTCTGACGGTACCTTGCTGGAAAACTCTTTAAAATCCACTCATCCAGGATATATGGCAGTTATGGTTCTATGATGAGTATTTTAGCGAGAAAGGTGAATAGTTAGACAAACTGAAGTTGCCTTTCCAGCTGCCATTTTGATCGTATTGCCAAGGTTATCATTTTTGTTCCACAACAGCAGTTCTACTCAGAAGGTGAGTGTCTTTTTCTTATATGTTAGTTAAAACCTTAGGAAACGATTTGACTATCTATTTTAGGGGAACCGTGTATATAATTGATTTTACAATTGAATAACTCTGTGTAGAGCTTTTTAAAATAAAATATTGTTCTCTTACTTTTTGTCAAAGTATTTAGAGACTTTAGAAAAAGACTTTAATTTAAGAATAAAAATATCTTCTGTGTTTATTGTTTAATTTCTTTGATTTGTTACTCACGCCTCTGTTTGAACATTTAGAAAAATTAACTACACAAATTACATCATTTGAGTTTCCTAAAGAATCGTGCGTGTCCAATTTTCCCCGATTTAATCAACCCTGACTTTCCCACAAACTTCACCGGAAAAAAAAATCCATATATTCCTACAAATGATTTGATTTCTTTTTCGGAAATATTTTCTTCCATTTCATTTTGCTCTTCAACAACATTATTTTTATTCCAAAAAAGGCACAAAGAAACGTTTTCTACACTTCCCAAAAGATTCTAAGGTTTCGAAAACAACCAGTTCGGAATGTGCATCGATGTGGTTATCAAGAGCGCCAACGCCATTTTCCTAACTTATCTGTCATCTGAGGATAATGTCTTCACGTGTTTAAATATTTGGGTGGCAGCAGTCGCTACCGTTAAATGGGTAGAAGAAGAAGTAAAAAAAGTTCCGAAAAAAAGAACGAAAGAAAGAACGTCAGAATGGGGTTTTTTTTCTCCTCCCTCTTCTTTATCTTGAGTATGAGACACCAGAGAAAATGGTGGTGAAAACCAGGATTAATGAACGTATTTTTATGGAGCTTTTAATGGCCTTTTACTTGTCAATTTGTAAATTAAAGGAATGGGTAATAAAGGAATCCAGCTTGTCAGTGTGTTGCTTGAGTCAGCTCACTTTTCAAGGTTCTCCTTATCGTGGCTTTTTTTTTGCTGGGTGGATTCATTTGGAGGGGTTTTGCTCTTAAATTTTTCTTTCAAACTATTTCTACGAATTTTGAATTTATAATATTTCAAAAAGGTTTTCATTTGGTTCTTTCTCTCTATGATATTCATGCTTTATTCAGGAACATGTTTTTTCCTGGAGATATAAGAGCTTATGGCAGTATTTCTCAAACTGTGAGGCGCCCCCCTAGGGGGCATGATAACTCTACAAGGGGGGCGCGAACATATTGAAAAGTCGAAAACAGAAAATTAATTTTAAAAATTATTAGTTTACTGAAAGTAAACAAGAAAAAACATTTTAACATAATAAAAAATGAAATACACATTTAGACTGATATAATACATTTATGAATGTATCAGTACTGCACGATGTATTTTATAATTAATTTAACAATACTAAGTTAAGAACAAGTTTAATAATTACCAGTGACCCCATAGGCTTGTCATATATAAAGTTATATACAAAAATTATAACACTTAATAATTTTTTTTATCTACTGTTTATAAATAATCCCCTAACTGCTGATTAAAAGTTATGCAATTCGCTCCCGAATGTCGCAGTGTTTCACGCAGGTACTCGTATGTGAGATATTGGGGGGGAGAAAAAGAATAAAAATAAGCAAATCCTCTTAATTAAGTAAATACTTCGCAAACACTCTGTCAAGATCCTTTTTTTTGCTTTCCAAAACCTTCGGAATGATTTTACGGATAGCAGTGCACAGAAAAGATCGTACTCTGGAAAGGCATATGTATACGTCCGGGTAATTAACGTTTTAGCTGAGCGAGACGTTTATATACGCCATTGGCATTTAAGAGGTTAAAGTCGAATTGTAACTTCAGCTTCAAAGTATAGTATTATTGAATTCAATATGTTGTCATTGAATGGAGAAAGGCACAATGAAAATTATGATTGAATATTGGGTCGCATATATTGAAAGTTTGAGAAGCACTGGCTTATGGGTTATCTTTCAGTAATTATTTTGGCATTTAATGAAACATGGCTTAGTGTATTGTTAACATAACAAATTGAGACGAAAGTAGCTAGATTCGTATGGTTAAAGTAAGACTACTGAAAAGTTATATCGCCTGTTTAACATTAATTGCTGCGATTTCCAAATTCGAATCTTACAAAAACTTTTATGCACAACAATTCAAGAAGCTGTACATAATATGGAGATTCTTCAACAGGCTGCACTGCAAGGGTTTCTAATTCAAAGGCTAACTTAGGCCAAACAAACAAGGTTTAACTTTAAGTGGGTTGCAAAAAAAAGTCAATATTCATAGAAACGTAAGTTTATTTCTAATAATACATTATAAGCAAAAATGAAAGAACAAGAATAATGTAATGTTTACATACTGATACTTGACATATCTTCTCTGCTACTATATTTCTTACTTCAGAAGAAATTTTTGATACTTAATTGTATATTACTGTGCGACGATGTACTGACCGGGCCACAAAAATAGTCGTTGTGGGCCACATACGTCCCGCGGGCCTCGAGTTTGATACCCCTGCTATACTATATATGGCATTCAAATATCCCTATGTATCGGCCTTTTTTAAGTTTAGGGAATGAGATATGAGCTGAAATTCAGGGATGTCCCTGAGCACCTTCAAAAATGAAGGTCCCACCAATGACCCTTAAAAGTAGATAGCACACAGCCTATGTTGTGAAATACTCATACAAACAGTAACCAGACCCAAACAAATGCACATGGCTTACAATCGAACATCAACTCGACCAACTGCCACTCTTTGACTTAATGAGTAAAGATTCTATATGGGGGTAGACCTGGACCTATACATGGACGACAGTCATCACATAATAATAGTCTTGCCACTGTTGCCAATTGGCATGTAGTCTGAAATTACCAGTGTTTTGGAGAGTACAACCGTAAATAACCTTTGACCGTTAAAAATTTTCAAATCATGATCTTGTAAAGGCTCAGTTGAAAACGAGACGAAGCCCTGGAAGCGGGCCGAGTTGGCCCACGTCTTAAGATGTCTCTGCCCAGGTATCATTTTATTATCTAATCGTGTTTCGAAATCACTAAGCTCGTTGCCAATGACACATGTGGACCTAGTGCGATAAAAAAAATTATTAAAATAGCTACGTTATATTTAAAGGGGTATATTCCAATTGATGTACTAAGCAAGATTAGAAGATGGAAAACTGACGCAAAAATTTACTTTGTCATGACTCTTGTTGACTGTGTGATGAGACATGTCCCAAGTAGTTCACAGAGAAGGGAGTGAAAAGTTATTTTCATATCATTTATTTAAGAAGAAAATTGTTCTTAACGGGTACTGATAGTAAAATTTTATAACCAAACTAGCTATTACTTATCCACTTCTCTGGGTATTTCTTGATGTTTCATGCTGTATTTAAACTATTGACATCTAAGTCATAGCATTAAGGTTTCGATTGTATCCATAAACATTCTTATAGCTTTCACCTTTTGATTTAAAAAAAAACAACAATTGAATTCTTAATCTCTTAACTGTCATGCCAAAGATAATCTCGGGCACAGCACTGGTGTTCGAAAATGTCACGCCCAAGTATTACTCGAAGTAAATTTTTTTTAGTGCATCCTATTGTTTTACCCGAATATATATCGGGAGACGTTTATTTCGGCTTCATCTCTTTGTCAAACCCGACTGATTCTCGGGAAAAGTTAATGTGTTCTCAATTCAATAGATGGCAGCACTTTACTGAAGACTTCAAAGGTTAGAGGTTAAAAGTTCTTTGGTTCAAAAAAATTTGACAATTTGTGTGCCCAAATCATCAAAATAAATTGACAGTTAAAGGGTTAAAGTAGGAGTATATTCACTTTTTATGCCACCAAGCCCCCATTTGGATTCAATTTTAATAAAACCTGTTCTTAGAGGATTTCTACTCAACAAAATAAAAATACCAGTCAAATTTCAATTGTGAAAGTATTTCATCCCAGATATCGTGAAGAGGGAGAGAGTCACTTTTTGGGTGCATGGATAGAAGAATAGAAAGAATTTGAATTATATTTTTCTAGCGTAATTTATCATTAATTTATTAAAATTATATTCACGGCCAATAATTATGAAATTTCTATCCTATCACTTTAACCCTCTAAGCGGCCTGCACGTAAAGTCTTGCCATTCTGGAGATGCTTCGAAAATGCACCGCACTTATTTTTTTGCCGTCAGGTGAGGTTCTCAAAAACGGTAGAGCCGTATTTTTAAGAATGCGGCTCGGCCGCTTTTGGGAATCTTGCTTGAAGGCAGAAAAAGCATCTCTGGAATGACGGGATTTTATGTGCAGACCGCTTGGAGGGTTAAATAATATGGATACGTTAATTTATATTTATGCGTTGTAGTAGCATTCTTAAAAGACTCATGTGATAAAAGTATCAAAATAACAGTGATCATAAGCCAAACAAATAAATAAATACAAATAAAAAGATTGATAGAACAAAAATCAGAAAATATATGACCATTTAGTGGACAAATGATGTATATTGTTTTGCGTATCGAAAGAATCTGAGTTTTCTAATTGGTTAATAAATTGTATTAATTGTGCTTTGGTTTATCTTCAGAATACTTTTTATCAAATCTTAAAGTACTTCCTAATTTTTTATAGAATGCAGATATCTTGCTTAAAAACCATTCCAATCAAATCTAAATTAAATTATAGAAATTTAAGTTTTAACACAACTAGACCATGTATTTATTTGTCAGTGAATTTTCGCTATATTTATATGTTTTGGAACTTATTATTTTTTAATGGATTTACTATAACAATTTTGTCAGCGGTGCAGATTCAGAGACAAAGAATTACATTTAAATGGGTTTCAAAATAACTAATTAAATTTTTTGAAACTTTTTAATATTATAACTCGTATAAAATAAGTTGCATCTAAATAGTGAGAACACTACACTTTTTGAAAAGAAGTTTCGCAACTAATTGGAATTTAAATTTTCATTGAATTTTATTTTCTCAGCATCGATTTAGAATACACAAATATTTTCCATCGTCTTGAAGTTTGTTCTATTTCAGCTGTTCAGCCAACAAAAAATGAATTTAGTCTCAATTTATTTCTTTCATATTACTCCTGGTGACTCAATACAGTAATACCTCGAACTTACTCTACAGGTGGGACTGAGTGACAACCGCTTAAATCAAATTCCCGTAAGTTGAAGAATGATTTCACATATAAATACGCTAGCCGTTACCCATCTGCTTCACTGGGTATTTCACGACGTTGTATAAATATATATACTGTTAACATATATATAAATTATTGATATCTAGAATTAAGAATTCGATTGTACTGAAAAATATATTTATAGCTGTAACGCTCACCTCTTGATATAAAAAAGGACAGAAATTATAATTTCTAATTTCTATTAATATCTAAAATAGAAGTAGAAAGATTTTTTTGCACTCACTTAACCCAATAATCAAATGGATTTCCGCCAAAGCAACTTTCAATGGATCTCTACTCCATAAAATAAAAATGCGTGCTGAATTTCGAGTCTAAATCTAACAAAGCAAAAACGGAATTTTTATCATCAATACGCCCCGTAACCCGTTGAGAGCATTCTTAGCGGATTCCAATTCAACAAAAGAAACATGCAAACCAAATTTTATTATTATAGGCCTAGTAGCTCGAAAAAGGGAATTTTTTCTATCAATATGCCCCAATAACTTCCCCCGCTTCCCCCTGGAGTTGATTTCCGTAAAATCCACTCTTAGTAGAAACGTGCTCAATAAATTTCAAGTAAATGGGTTAAATTCAAAACAGGAATTTTTCTATAACTCTCCTTAACCCCTCGCAATCCCACTCCTTTGGGGTCAGTTTTTGCAGAACTCATTGTTAGAGGAACTCTATTCTATGAGAGGAACATACCTTCTAATTTTCAAGCACAGGTGGGTCTAATAGTTGAAAAACGGAAATATTTATCTATTACGCCTCTTAAGGGTCAATTTTCCCCAAACTTATTTTGTAGCAGATCTCTACACCATGAAAGGAATCTGCTTATCGAATTTCAAGAATGTACGTCTAATAGTTTAAAAATGGAAATAAGTATTTATAACGCCCCTTAAGCCCCCGCAACGCCACTTAGGAAGCGATTTTCACAAAACCCATCTTATAGCGGATCTCTACTCAATGAATGGCATTTGCTTATTTAATTTCAAGATTTTACGTCTAATAGTTTGAAAAGGAGATAATTACCTACAACGCCCTTTAATTCTCCACAACGCCACTTGGGGGTCGATTTTTACAAAACCCATTTTATAGTGGATCTTTATTCTATGAAAGGAATCCGCTTACCAAATTTCAAGACTGTACGTCAAATAGTTTAAATATGGAAATAATTATGCATAACGCATTTTGGAGGCCGATTTTCGTAAAAAATAATTTTGTAGGGGATCTCTACTCTATGAAAGGAATCTGTGTACCAAGTTTCAAGACTGTACATCTAATAGTTTAACAATGGAAATAATTATCTATAACGCCCCTTAAGCCCTCGTAATGCCTATTGGGGTTCGATCTTTGTGAAATCCGTTCTTAGCTGATGTCTACTCCATGAAAGGAACCTGCCTACCAAATTTCAAGTCTGTAGGTTTAATAATTCCGGAGATATCATGAGATTAGTCAGTGAGTGAGTCGCTCTTTTCTCCTTTATATATAGAGATAAAAATATTTTTATTTAGGACCGTGGGCATGAAAGAAAATAATAATTTAGAACAAAAATGTTTAATAAAATCTTAGATAAGACAAATACAAAATCCCAAACCGAAGTTATCTTGATGTAGAATGATTCATAAAATTTAACAAAATAGTCTGCCGGCTCAAACATTTTTTTTCTTTCTCTCGTAAAATTTCCTCATAGAATATTTATAATTTTTTATTCATATTTTTGTTGAAAAACTACTCTCATCGTTGTAGTATATATTGTTACGTAGATCCGGGTTCGAGGATTTTATGCAAATCAGTTGCAAAGAACAAGACAGTTCTTTAAGAGCGATGAGAATTTATTGTCGAAAATTCAATTATTGAAATACAGAATTCAGCAGCAATATTCACAAAATAAATCTCAGAAGGTCTTTACACCTTCAACATTACTCAGACACAATTATCAGTGTCAGAAATGCACGTATATAAAAGATTATTCACAAGCAATTGCTCTTTCAACAGCCGAAGTAATCACTATTCGTTTCAACAATCAAAGCAATACTAACGGATCGCTAGTCAAATCCAGACTGACTGACTTTCGGCGAGCATCTCTCTATTTATATCCCTCGCGGATAATTCGAGAAAGACCCGATTGTGTCATAGATCTTGAAATTAGTGGATTTCTCTTCTAATTTCTAGAAGAATCCAGAGGGACCCGAACTTGCCGAAAATGGTAGCCAACATGATCACCAAGTAGCCAAAGTGGTCATCAAATTAGCCGACTTAGTCACCAAAAATGACGCCAACTTGGCTCTATCATTAAAATTTCGCCAAGTTCCCATTGAATCACCATTATAACGTAGATGACGGAGTTGTTTGTGAATATTACAATTTTAACGTAAATTAATTCTAATTTAGAGTATGGTATATAAAGGCATTACACACCCAAATACAAATTATTTACACTATTTGACACAAAATTTGTATCAATATTTTCTAAATTTGTAACCATTTTTCAATTAAACTCAGGCCTGTCAAATTCCTGACTACCATTCAATTTTTTGATTGAACTGGGTCTAAATCAAGTTCTTCAATGTCTTGCTCTTGCTCATGCATTTCTATGAGCTCATCAATAGTCACCTCCTGATTGTGGGAATCCAGCTGTTCTCGAACATCACCACTATCCACTTGTAAATTTATTTGCCTGGTAAGATCGAAAACTTCTTCAATCCCATTATCAATTTCACTAATCCCTCCCCCCCCCCTCTCAAAAAAATGGCGAAGAGGTGAGATTTGAGAAGCGCATTACTCCGGGTTCTCGTAAGTGGGGCTAGATATTACTGTACTACACATAATGTCTATAATAACTATTTTCACCATACTATCAAAAGGGTTTATTCAGACCAATGTCAGGTGTAAGTATTTTCTCATCCGATATTACGATATTAATATTTTTAATCTTTTGGTTGTTAATATATACAATACATACACAGATATTCATTAATGGAATTAATTTAAACGAAATTTTAAAATTGACTAAACACTTTACAAAACATTATCTTTGCCAATTATTTAATAATTATTTTTGCAAATTTATTCAAAAACTTTGAAGAGATTTTTGAGAAAACTTTGAAACCAAATTTTGAATCATACTTTCATAAAAAAACTTTCTGTTCTTTTATAAGAATTAGGTTAATTTTTTTAATAGTATTTATAACAATACTTTCCGAGTTAACTATTTATTTTTAAGGGAAAAATAATAGCATTTTTGTAAAACGCTTAAGGTATTTCTTTATTTTACAGAAGTAAAATAATAAAAAAAATGCATTTGAAGTTAAACTAAAATTTCGAGTTTTATTTATGTGCGTTTTCCTTGTGTTAAATTAGTTTTTCTTCAAAGAAAATTTTACTCCATTATTTCGCATTTTTGTATATTCAGTTTATTAAATATTTATTTCTTTTTTACACTTATTTTTTCATAAAAAGGTGCTAGTTAATATGACTAATATTTTTATAAAAATATCACGAGTTAAAAATGTTCACGAACGACATCAGAAATGTTATCACTTTGAAAAATTAAAACGGCATGCCTGTTATCATATGATATTAAAATGAATTTCATTTTTCTCTGAGAAATAAAATAAAAATAGGAAAATATCCATGGAAGATAAATTGGGTTAGTGGTTTAAATTAAGAGAGAGAGAGAGAGACAGGAAAACTCACATTTTTTCTTTTAAAAATATAGAGTAAAATATATTTGTTTAAATTGAAATAAGTGTTTACGGTGGTTAAGGGGTCCTGGTTGAGAACTCTTTGCGGACATTTCTTCTGTTGTGTCGGAGGTTCAAGTCATGTTGTCCCTTATTACTTGACGTAGAAAAGGTTAAATATACATTAAATTGGTTCCAGCTAAAAATCCTCAAATTGACATGGCGTGGAAGTTTGGAAAGTGTCAATAGCTCTCGTATTACTTCGAAATGATATGTTAATATATATTCTTTCAATTCACTTTAAGCAGTTTTGTTAACACTCATCATCAAATTAATTACCTCATAAACACTAAATGAAATTGCATACAAATGGCTCCCAAATGTGATTCACTGCCGCCCATCTGGTATAGTGGCTAGTGACGTTGACTGCGGTGGCGTAGGGTCTGGATTCGAATCCCGGATAAGGCATGGATGTGTGTGTTGTAATTCTCCTCTTCTTAGTGATGTGTGTGCTTCACGCTTACTTCTTGGTAAGTACCTGTGGGATACTTTGTGGTGCACGGGGTTATATAAATGTTCTTAATTTAAAAAAAATGTGATTGGACATTCGTAATTTTATAAATAAATTTGTGAAGAATATCTTGTATCTGAAATTTTTAATTCGAAAGAAATTCCACCATTTTTATATGACCTGCATTTAATTCTAAGTATTAAAAACTTATATACTCTGTTTTTAAGACATTGGTGCATGTTTTATAAAAATTGAAGCTTCAAAAAATAATGAAAGAGCGTCAAAACAGATACAAAACAATAAAACACATTCGAATAAACTTTTATCAGTAAGGTAACAGTATATTATATATACATATATTTATTTTTACACTACGATGACGTTTGTAATATCGTTTAAGGGCTGCGGTAGCCCCCTGGCCCCTCGAGCCCAGTACCACTAAAGACCAGCCGCGTAGGGCAGCGATGCACGTTAAATCTGTCGAAAGCTGAAACGTCCTCCCGTTGGTGTGGTAGTTTGGAGAGGGGCATGCCAGCTCAGGTGTCGGCCACGTCACTTGACCATGGTTCAAAATTACGTGGTCTGTCACCAAAAGCCCTCGTGTTGCTAAACAGTGCAACGTTAATATTCACTCACTCACTCGTAATATCGTTTAATTTATCTTTTTCTTTTAAATACGTAAAAATAATCTGTTTATTATCGAAAATAATTTGTATTTGTGTAATGAAATCAAGAAAGAAGTTCGAAATAAATATTTTGTTGAACCGTAAGAGTGGTAAATCACTTCGAAATGTTGCCAAATTAGTAATTGTACAATTCGACTATTTATTAAGCAATAAAAACAGGTAAAAGAGAGACAAGAGAGGCATGCGACCAAGTTAACTCAACATGATAATAAATTCATTGTTAGCAAAATTAGGTAAAATCCACGTTTAAGCCCTGCAAAAATTTATATGTATTTCACACACACACACAATCAACACTTTTCCCCTCTTCAATTTCTCTAGAAACTATTCGAAGAATGACGATATCAGCTGGTAAGCGAAAGAGTGAAAAAAAATTTGTGAATTCAAGGAACCATAACCTAAGACTATCTTTGTATAATCAATGAAAAATGTCAAAATTTTATTGGAATCACGTGCTGTTTGCACATTTTTGGTTCAGATAGAGTACCAGAATGGTTTAGATGTCAAAGTGAAAATGAGAAACTGAAGTTTAAGAACATAGTTGAAACAATCAAATATGGCGGTGGAGACATCTTTAAACGATAGTTCATGTCAGCATTAGAGAAATTGATAACTTGGTATTTATGAATGTCATAAGTGGGTCTTTCACTTTATTTAAAAGTTTCAACGAGTATTTACAACAATCAGGACAAAATTGAGGAATTTTAAAACATTTTTTAATTTTATTACCTGTTTTAATTTTATTTAAATAGTTAAATTAAAGCTATGGCAATCACTTGTTTAATATTAAAGCCAAAGATATTTAAAAAATGTATTCATTTTTGAGATCATAGTCTTAGTTAATAAATGAAATTTAATCTCAAAATCTAGAATTTTTTGTACTAAAATTCCATTTTAATGTGACAAAAGATATTCTAAAAATTAGGGTGTTAGCAAATATTCAATTGCAGATACCTTTTTTGCATTATTGTACCTCTATACGGTTCCTAAATGCAATGATAAATAAACAAATAAAAAACATAGATACTCCCATTTCCGGAATTTGTTGATGGTGTCGGCAGAAACTCAAAGGAACGTAACTCCAAGATTCCTTCTCATCTTTTTTTTTTTCTACATCATTAGCGTAATATTATTCTCTTTAGTTCGTTCGACTTTCAGCGTGAGCCCATGTTAATTTCTTGAAGTTGATTTAACGAACAAAATAAGAGAGGAAGTGAATTGCATTTTCTAGTGTTATATAAAACACTCTTCGGTGAAGAGAATATATTAAAACTGACGTTATCTGAGTAGAGAGGGATTTTAGACACGAATAAAAATTATATTTACACTTTTTCTTTCATATTTCACAATAAAGCGAGATTCTATGAGTAATTTTACAGCTAAACATTGGTTAAATTTTACATGGAACGTATATTATCCCCCACATTCGTATCTCGTTTTTCTTGTTTGTATGTGTATGAGTGGTCGCGAAAGCCTAGTAGTCATGGTCACGGACTATTGGCCGGCATGTCATGAGTTCAAGCCTTAGTGCCACTGAAGGCCTACCGTGTAGAGGCCTGATTCAGGTTAAATCTGTACAAGGCTCAAAGTCATCCAATAGGCGTGATGTGGTAGCTTGGAAAGGGGAGTGTCAACTCAGGTGTTGATCTCGCCTCTTGACCGATGTTCAAAATTACGAAATCCATTGCCAATAGCTCTCGTGTTGCTTTATAGTGCGATGTTAATAAAAATTCTGTTTGCAGGTGTGGGAGAAACTTATTTTTGTGTAATACCATTAAAGCTAAGATATTATGATTTAGTTAACTTAAATTAAAAATATACGCTTAGTTTATAATTAGTGATACTCTATATCTCTTCCATCACCGAATGCATGAAAGTTAATCAGATAAACACTACAGTACTATAATTTTTTTTTATTCAGTTAGAGTTTTATCTAACAGTATTCTTGATCATGTTCTTATTCACGTTCCATTTTCGCTTAACTCATTCATGAAGAGTTAAGGAAGTTTGTAATATGTTCTATCCTACGTTACGTCATAGTATTCACGTTTACAAATCTTAAAAATTTGACATTCAGCATAAAATGGCCATTTTTCTTTTTATAGCTCAAAAATTTTTACAAGTAATTCCATCGTACATTTTCAAAGAAGGCGTTTCTAAAGTTAAATTAACAATACCTAATAGAAAATGTATTTCATAAATAATTCTAATAAATGCTTATTTGGTACATTTACTTTTAAAAGCTGAATTCTGAGTAATACTTTACATATGTTTTCAAAAATGCTCTAATTAGAATGATTGCATATAAGTAATGCTAACCTGGTATTCATTTTGCTTAGTTATTTACGTTACATAACAGAAAAAAATGTTTTTCCAGACCTGACAGGAAGGTTTAAGATGAGGAACTGTAGCGCACATTTGATGTCCAGCAAGAATAATTGATGAACATAAAGAATGATTAAATTCAAATCATTAATAAATAATATAACATTATTTTTTTTTCAGAAAAAAACCCTGTATTCATAAGGTAAAGGGACTTTATTTTTATATCTGGTTTAAAAAAATAAGATAAGTTTGAAAAAAATAAGTATTTCAAATATTTCCCCAAACAAAAAGTAAAAATTGCAGTCTAATAGTAAGTTAAGAATCTATGTAATTTAACTGAAATCTTGGATAATTTGTATTCCTATTTATAAATGTAACTTACGATTGATTCATTAAAAACAACATGGAATACAAATAACATTTTAATTTCTGGTATACGCTTTAAAAGTTAATTGAAAGACGAAATAATAAAAAATCCTTACACATGTCATATTATTGGTCCTCCAATACAAACGCTTTAGTTTAAGGTATCCGACTATGTTCGGAACCGTGATGTTAAAAAAAAGAGCATAAATAGATAATTTTCATGATATTTAGTGTCACTTAGATTAGAATACATGTATAAAATTGATTTAAGGACATTTTGACAAAAAAAATTATTTAAATACAATATTTCGGCAAAAAATTAACTTAGAATAACCTTTTTCCAAAATGTTCTCCTTTTGTGAAAAATGCTTCTATTGTGATAATATTTTGCCTGTATATAGCTCAGAACTTTGTACAGAGGCTCAACTATGATTTTTGAAAAACTCACATTATTTTCAGAGTGACAACCAATTGAAACAATTATCGGTATTTTTTTTCTTAAACTTTCTCTCCTTTGTAGTCGTAAAACATGGATAAACCCACTTCTAAGTTTATATACTTCAAAAATTCTAGTTGAGCCTCTGTACAGTGGTTTGAGCTATATACAGGCAAAATATCATTATAATAGAAGCATTTTTCACAAAAGGAGAATATTTCGAAAATGGATCATTCTATATTAATTTTTTGACAAAATATTGTACTTAAATAATTTTTTTATTGTAATAGTATTCTTACAACAATTTTATATACATTTTCTAATCTAAGTGATACTAAATATCATAAATATTATCCATTTATACGCTTTTGCAAAATTACAGTTCCGAAAGTAGTCGGATACCTTAAAGAAGTAAACCTTTTGTTTCAAAACTAAAAATAAAGATTTGAGTCCAAAAACTGAGCCCCGGAGTATCTAACCACAAGAAACAAATCGATAATCCCTTCCAAAGAATCATTACGCAACGTCTTCTCAACATTACATTAAGTTATTACCTAATTGTCTCCAGAAGGTAAATTAAAGGATTTAATGCAAACCGTTAAGCAAAAGCTCATCGATTATCTCAAGTCTTGATGATTCCCAGACATCGCATGTGCAACAGCAATTTTGTGCCTCACCAACTTTTCATCGAAAGGGAGCCCCTTGCATTCTTTAAGGCGATCTTTCTTCCAATTAATCACACACCCTGAATCCTTTTCCTCTGGTGACCAGTCGACAAATTAGTCTGTGGCACTAACTCCGCAATGGTGTTACGTGACCAAAGTGGCCACTACTTTTATTAATGCAGATGAATGGAGGAATAATTCCCTCGAGGATTTTCGGGTCCCCCCTTTTTTTTCTTGTTTTTGGTATCGTGTATTTACGGATACGATCGGAAGTAATTTGGTCGCTTTCGTCACTAGCTGGACTACTAAGGCGTCGGGACAGATTTCTTGTCACGTGTTTTAGGTACTTCCGTTAAAAAACCAAAACGAGGCAATTGCGTGTTTTATTCTTTTTTTTCTTTTTTACTTTGCTATTCATTTCACTAAAAATCTCTTTCCCTCTTCTTTTTCTTACCATTTTTAGTTCCTGTTAATATTGCCCCTTAATTACCGCTGTTTTCAAAGTTGGAACTCTTATTGCGTATTTCCCTCGTGGTTTTAAAGGAACAGAAATTAGAAATTAGGCTTGAATTTGTTGCTCATGCTGCAAGGGGTTTTCTAATTTTCTTTTTAAGGTTAGTAATCGGAGGAGGCGATTAGACATGGTATAATTTAGTTTTGGTGGGTTTTTTTCAGAAAAAAAAGGGGGAACAAGTTGCAAAAATTAATCATTTGGATTGCTTTTGAAAGTAGCATGCTTTGTCTTAATTACTCGGATTCTATGTAGAATAATAACAGACATTTCGTTTCTTTCACGGGCTACTGTGGAAATAATTAGGTGAAAGAATCAGAGTGTGTGAAAGCAATTTTTAATGTCGAGATATATTTTTCAAATGGATCATGTGTTGTTGACGTGAAAGATTATAAATACTTTAATGGAAATGATGGATGCTTTGTTAAATTTCATCATTTGTAGCTTTCTGAATTCCCTTTCAGAGTTGGCAGTTAAGGATGTAAGGAAGTTATAATATACAAATGAAACGTATCTTTTTGTGTGCTCTCTTTGTTAATTATTTATTAAATGAATGTTATATGAATAATGATTTATTACGATTCTAGATTTAAAATGTTTTTATAACGTATGCCATAAGATTTGTTAGATATATTAAATCTACTATTACTTAAGTGTTTTTATTTCTTTCTAAATTATGATTATGCTAATGTAATCGGAAATGCGGTATTCATAAAGCTGTCTCTTTAAGATCAGCTGACAGTTGTTTTTTTTCACTAGAGGATATAATTTTAAGAAAAAAACCGCCAATAATTATTTCAATTGGGGGTACCTCTCTCTGAAAAAAATTGTGAATTTTTCAAAAATTCTACTTGAGCCTCTGTACAGAGGTCTGAGCTATATACAGGCAAAATATTATTATAATAGAATCATTTTTCACAAAAGGAGAACATTTTGAAAAAAGATTATTCTAAGTTAATTTTTTGCCAAAATATTGTATTTATATAATTGTTTTTGTCAAAATGCCCTTAAAACAATTTTATGCATGTATTCTAATCTGAGTGACACTCATTATCATGAAAATTATCCATTTATTCGCTTTTTTAAAATCACTGTTTCGAACGTGTAGTCGGATACCTTAAGGTAAACTTATACACCCAAACATATCCTAGAATTGGAATTCCTGTCAACAATCTACGTAACACCAATTAATTATTACTCATTTCATATTACACTAGCCTTACATTTTCTTATAATTTCGATATTGTTTGACGATTATAAATAAATAATTTAAACAGTTAACAATTTAATAAATAATTTCAACAATTAATTAAGGATCAATTTCATTGCCAGTATTCAACTTTTCAACTTTTTATAAACGTAGTTGGAAATGAGTGCAAAAATCACCCATGCATTCAATTTTATATTAATAATCTCTATTTTCTACTTTAAATGGAATTAAAACTGTATGAGTTGGATCGGAGATAGAATTCTAAGCATGTAAAATATAACATACAATCTCAAAAGTTTCATTATCATTTAAATCAATGAATTGAAGAATTTTTAAAGCTATGAGCTACCACAGACAAATAGTCATCTTTAGATCCACTAAATATTTTAAAATTGTATAAACACTTAGCTGAAGCCCATTTATCATTTAAAAAAGTACCGTATGATGTTTTTATTACAAGTACAACAAAATGATCATCAAACAACAGAAATGTACCTCAAGTATTGCAAACAATATACTTAATATTCATTTATTGCACATAAGCAAAATTTTAAATGCTTTCTCCTCTTGAACTCTGAAATACTGTATTTAACTACATACAGAATAAAATATATAAATTGAAAAGTTAAATATATGTATGTTGAAGCATTCAGTTATCAAAATAAAACTTTTAAAATGTCAATATGAATAATATGCGAATCTGTTCTGTTAATATATTACATTTAAATTTTTAGGGGAAAGATTTGTATAAATTTTCAAAGTAAAATTGAGTCCTAGTCCTGTGTTTAGACAAAATGTTAGTTAATTTACAGGAAAGCCAGGCTTTTCTTTTCAGGTAATTTAAGTCAGTTTAGTTTACGAGTTTTCATATCCTCGGATTTTTTCTTGTGACGATATTGTAGAAATAATATATAGATAAAAATAAAGAGAATATAGTTTATACATATCTATAAAATAAATAACAAATTATTTTGGGTTATCATTCTACTTTCTATTGCGAATTTTCTTAAAAAAATAGATTATTAATTGCTTAATAAAATTAGATAATTTAAATAGTTAATAACTTTCTGATGTTTCAAGTCATATGTGTTAAAATCGGCTGATGTGAGGTACTAAAATTAATTCATATTATTATTAAATAAATTTTAATATATTAATAATTAATTTATTTTAACCCGGTGATTTAACAACTTTCAGTAAAAATTTACTTTTATTAATGGTTTAATGATAAGCTGCATTATATTCATTAAAGTAGGTAATTTATTTTACGTATAATGTGTGTGTTTGCTCTTTAATATTATCATTACGTATTACTCACGTAAAAGGAATACATAACAGTTTATCTTTTTTCTGGTTTAAAGTATCTTAACAGTATCTTTTTTTTTCTTTTTATTGAAAGTTTATTAGATCTCTAAAAAAAATGAGTTAAATGCAAAACTAAAAAACAGCATATAAAACAAAAATGGGTTTTGATAAATGTAACCAACGATTGGTATAAATTTATTGAAACTCATTCTACTAAAAATAAAAATATTCAGTAATTATGGAAGAATATACAATTATTTTCCTCAAAAATTTTGCGAGCATCGCTATAAAAACGTTATAACAAACTCAATTATTTCTTAAGCATCATTGCTTATTGATACATACTCTCTCTATATATATATCTACGAAAATCCTTCTTAGAATAAACCTGTAAGTCACATGATTAAAATGGCACAGGTAGTTAAGAATTTTATTCAAGGAGGAAGAAAATCCACCTGTACGAGGCAAAAAGGAATTCTAGTTTTTCTCGCAGAATAAATTGTACGCATATATTTCTTCATTACTGATGAGAACTGCGAAAGGAAGACTCGTGTTTTTATTTAAATTAGAAAATAACGTCAAAATATTATATTTTTATTCAAATTTTCTCGTTCCACATTTCTTAAGGGAATCTAGTACCATGATAAAATAAGACAGTTCGAAATGTAAAGCAAATTATGCAAAATGACGAAATACGAATATAAGTTCTCATGAGATACAGATATAAATTCGCTAAGAAATAAATACCAAGCAACGAATCTATCAAATTATTCAGGTTGTCTTATGTAGTAATGTAAATAGAACTGCATCTCTCAAATGATATAGTAATAAGTAGATTATTTTTAAAAATTATGGGAACTTACTGTGTTTAGATATAAAAAGAAAAACACGTTTTGCTTTTTATTTAATGAAATTACTCTTCTGTTATTTGTTATTAATTAATTTTTATTCTTTTGTTTACATTGCAATCATTTTGAAAATTCCAAGAGTTTTATTCAAAATTGTTAATCGAGCTTTATAAACAGAACTTCTTACAATGAAATTCTTATAAAAATGTCTATTTAATTATTTTAAAAGCATGCTTATTATTTAAAAAGGTTAAATGAGTTTAGAAAACAGGTCCTCTCCTTTTTTTAGTACTACTAAACATTTTTATTAGTTTAGAAATGTAATCTGGTTTTATGTATTAACACACTTTTATCAGATTCAACTGTATAAAAAGAAATCTTTGAACTCGATTTGTACCCTCCTTAAGGGGTCAGATTAATTCGAAATATTGCACACTTGTCAAGGGCCTATGACAATATAATAATTTCATAATTTTGTTTCATTGTCTTGATCAGAGTAATTAAGATTAACGATTTCCCATTTCCAGATTTGGCTACTTATTCCAGATCCCGTTACCAAATTTGGCGACTAAAAGAATAAGTTACACCACCAAAGCGAAAACGCTCAGGGTTAATAAAATAATAAAAAAACAAAAAGATTGTTCTTCATATGAAAAAGGGGAAGATGCGTCAGCAATTTCTAACTTAAAAAACTATAAAAGCGTGTTTTTTTAAAGTTTTTTAAACTATAATTTATAATTGTTAATATTGTTTACAATTAAAAAAAAGCAGGCAATGCTGATGCATGCTCTATCAATTCAAATATATTATGATAATTATTTATAGAAAATACTGATTTACTAAATATTTGCAACGATAACGGCCGTAGTTGAAATATTTAGATATTTTTACTTTAGTATAATATCTAAATATTTCAACTAAGCCGTTAGTTGCCAAAATCAGAGTTAACATGAAATAAAATAATTTTTATCTTTGCACAATATATTGACTGTATTAATTAATATAATTAGTGTAATTGACTTTGTATGAATCTAAAACAAATATATTACATGGAAATTGTGTTAGAAATTAGATAGAGTTTCAACCGGATTACCTGATAACAAACGATTAATAAAATAAATTCTCCTTTCTGACTTATTTAGGAAGTAAAATTTTATATTATTTGGACATTTGCTTCAGAAATTAACACAGAATATTAGATTTTTAATTATGGAAATGTTTCGTCAAATAATATAATTTCGTTAATGGAAGAAGAAAAGTAATAATTTAATTTTATAACTTTCATTTTTCTAAATGAATTATATATAGTGTAGTAATTCTCTCTTGTAGTGTTTTTACAAGTGATATTGTTTTAGCTTTAATAATTACGCGTTATGAAGGAATTATGATTGAAAATCTCCAGGGAAAAGATTCAATTTTATTTTTGTTTTTAAAACTCTGAAATTTACTAATTTTACAAAACTACAAATTTTAATTGATGTTAATGCACTGTTTTGAAGCCAATGAATTAAATTGTCATGGAATTAAAAAAAATATTTATGCGAAATTTATTCGATGAATATCTTTTATTAATCCTTATTTTAAGAATAATTCATAACCTCTTTTTAGTACATTTAGTTTAAACAAAATTGATTGTTAGAAGGATTGGGATTTCCAGTTAAAGGATTGCTTATTAATATCGCACGCAGAATCAATATCAAGGATCGTTTGAACCGTGGTCAAGTTACGAGGATGACATCTGAGATGGCATTCTATTATCTATACTTCAACGACACATTAATATGAAAAATTTGACCATCGGGCAGATTTAATGTTCATTAGATCCACTGAGCGATGATTTATAAGCATCAGGACTTGATAAGTCAAAGTCATGACCTTTCTGCTACCTCGAACCGAAATTAACTCCCAAAGATCTTCGCAAGTAACAGTTTGCAATGTCTAATAATTTGTGCTGGTGTATAGTGCGGCGTGTATAGTGCCGCGAACCACATTTATATACTCAAATTTCAGTTCAGAGTCCTTTACATTCCCCGAAGGGAGAGAATAATATGCTTTTAGGCTCTATGAGAAAGATTGGATGCCATTTATGACACGTAAATTTTGAGAATAAGGCCAAGACTTGACCTACAGAAGTTGAGAAACTAGAGACTTTAGTGATTAATTGATTGTTTATTTACGTCGCATTTTTAAAAACTTGAGGATTATTCAAAGATTTTAAGCAACCCTATATCAGATTTGTTATGACCGTAAATGGTCAATGAATCGGGGCATCGAAGTACCAATAGCTAAAGTTATTTTATTTCTGTTTCAATAAATCTATCGAGAATTTCGAGTCACTCGCCTTTTGGAGAGACGGAGCTTAATTCATTCAGCATTGAAACTTCAAAAATGGAAGAACAGAGAGAAATATATCAGGCACTCAGCTACAACTGTTCGTAAATATTTTATATTCCAGAATACCAATAGCACCTTAACTACAATTTCAATTTGCATTACAGATTATAAATGTGCAACGATCACTAACAATATTTTTATCGGGACAAATCATCCTGCCTTGGTGGCTAGTACAGAGTTAACATAAAGGGCTGTTATGGACAGCATATGAAATTGCTACACAAGAAATAAAATTGGGTATCTAAGCTCTTTCATCTCGTGATGGGGAAGTTAGTAAAGAAAAATCTATTTACTGCTTACTAACACTTGTAACTTAAAAGGGGTTTAAATTTGGCCAACCGTCTATTTTCTCTTGCCTGACATTAACCAAATGAAACAGCCAAACTGATTGCCAAAAGGAATCTCTATAATTCATATGACCTCAAAAAGTCTCTGAATTGTCTACTGTTAAAAATGGTATTGTATCCAATTGCAATAACAACAAATTTTCCTTTCCTAGTGAATGTAACTTTGTGTCTGTATTTTTGTATTAAAACTCAACTAGAAAAATATAAGCTATTGCAGTAGAGAACTTCTAATGGTTTCGAACCAAGATTAAAAGATTTGGTTGATGCCTGAGCTTGTGCCTTAAATACTTCTTTTCTTTTCTCGTGAGAAACTTTATGTCTTATATGACTAAATATATAGCAGGCCTCACATCAACTGAAAAGATAATATTCAATAGAATCGAGATTCTAGCTTGAATCTACTGACACAATGCAAAATTGAAGTCATCCTCAGCTATGTACCACGACCAAAAATTGTTCAAAAGTCAATATAAATCTGCTTATGTGTTATAATACAGTTAATTAAAATATATTAAATAAGGTATTCGTACCTTGTTTGTTTTAGATGATATTTCTCACCTTCGCAGAAAAATTATTTTGCATCTTTTAATTTTCATTCATGTTTTAATATTTATTTAAAAATTATACCATAGTTAAGAATCGATTTGAATCAGTTTTATAGCCAATAATATTTTGTACTTCCTTTTATTTTCTTATATTGTCTATTCCACACACCAGATAAAATAAATGATTTATTGCTTATCAAAATAAATATGAAATACATATGAGCCGAATTATTTCAATTTTTGAAACTTATCGTATGTAAATTTAAATAAGACTTGCAGTACTCTGATAAATAAAACAGCAGAATTAGGATCCAATGATTCATCGTACCTTTATGGATTGATAAAAAAAGCTTTTATTACATATAAAAAGTTATTTAAGCCTTCACATGATTGTATATGAATATTAGAAATATTTGAATTCAACTGGTTTTTTATCCAATTTAAAAGTACAAGATCCATCAATAGTACAATAATGTTTGTTTAACTAAAAAAATCTTTTTTTAAATTATCATTTAAAAAACAAAAACCCTTAACAATTAATTCAAATGTACTTGTGTATTTCACCTCTCCTTCCACCAGAACAAAGTACATCCAATAGCACTCAATACTCGGAACAAATGCTCTGACAAATAAAAATCACCCAATGGAATTCCGAGGTAAAAACAAATCGAAAGAAATCTTCCGCTAGAAAAAAAAATCAAAGGAAAAAAAAAATCTTACTTACTCCAAATAAACCCCCCTCATTTTTCGAAAGCAAAGCCACCTCCAACAGAAGCATAAGTTTCGCATCATAACCCAATGAAACCGATTCTGTGTCAAGCCTGACCCCTCATCATTGCCGCATCCAAGAGCTTTTTAGCCCTCTTCCTAAGAGCTCCAAAAGAGGTACCTTGGATCACAGTGATCGCGCGTAATTTAAAGCAAAAAAGGGGAAGAAAAAAAGTGGGAATGCAACGGAGCATCTAATGGAGGGTTCTCTTGTGGCCAGATTACAGTCCATTACCTCGATGACATGACGGAGGATCATCGACTCGCCACTTAACGCCACTGACCGCCACTCCATCAAATGGATTCGTACTTTTTTTCTTTCTTTCTGTTCTTCCAAGTTCCAGCTTTGCCGTCTTCATCGGACTTGGTACAAAGACGGACGTATACGGGCGTATAATTACTATTAAGGTTTTCCTTTTAATGCATGCGCATTTGTGGGACTCATTACTGTGTGGCAAAAAGTTAAGAGAATACCTTCTTTTTTTGTATTACAAGATAGACAGGTAATTATTAGGAATTAAGCTTGCTATGTAATGTTAGACGCGTAATTGGACTTGTAGAACTATATTGTTAGAATAGTAAAGTAGTTATCTGCTAGATGTATACATGATTGGAGTAGATAATATACATAGTTATTTTATTGTTCCTATTTTATAATCTTACGAGTTTTTCTTTTCTTTTGAGAGAGAAATAGATACTAATTTATCTATTTAATAAAAATTTTTATTCTGCAGATAAAATATACTACATTAACAAAATTTCATTGACTGAACTGGTAAGATTATTTTGAATTTTTAGTATTTAATGGCATCAGCTTTGTTTATTCAGTAGCATATTTTTCAGAAGTATGTGACCAAGATTGAAATTTTCAAATTTATGTACCTCGAAAAATTAATAACCCAAGAAACTGCGATTAAACTTTTAATTCATTGTTTAAAGTTGTAATTGTATTTTGAAAGCTGCTATTACATATATATGTGTACATTATGCATACATAAATTTCAGAGAAGAGAAAAAGAAAAATGTTTTTTTTAACATAAAAATATTCAACTAAACTGAAACTATGAATATGGTGTGCTTATTAATTACATGACTCAATAATTAAATCGAAATAGTATAATATTCTTAGGCACTGAAGTATTCTTTATTTTTTAAATCAGAATGACGAACTTATTTCAGCGCTCTCATCTAGTTTTCATGAGTCTATTGTCTTCTAGAAAATTATTAAGTACTTTTGACTTTCATGTTTATGGAATAAAAAGAAATATAGAAGATCAAAAATTTCATGAATTACCATTTATAAGAGTTAGTTCGTTATTTCACGATAATTTACAGCCACCCACCTGGTAAAGTGGTTAGTGACGCTGACTGTTGTGCTGTAGGGCATGGGTTCAAATCCCGGAGAAGGCATGGACGCCACAAATGTAGAGTGCCTATGTGGCATGGTGGCACCCTAAATAGCCGTCAAGCCACAAGTCCTCTCTTGAGATTAGTGAAAGGGGAAAAAAGTGTAAGTCCTTGGCCACCTCCAGGGTGTTCTTCCTCAAAATTGAGGTTGAATCAAACCAAATCTTACTATCACATGCATGGTGCTCAAAGCTACCTCTTACGATGGGCGTAAAACTAGCCCTTTGAGGCGATGAATTTTGTGGGCCTTGATCTGACACTGTTAGTCAGATGGCATTAGCAACAACTCATTGATTTACTGTACATTTTCACCAAAGAAGAAGACTGACATTAGTTTTACGATCAATGTGCGGAATTTTTTTTTTAGTTAAACCACATTAATACCTATTCTGAAATCAGGCATACATGAAACTGTCGAAACTAAATTGAATTTATTTAAATAATTATTTTTAATTTGGTGATTATTATTTTCATATTTTTATTTTTATTTCTCATATCTGAAAAATTCCATCGTCCTCGCTTTGTACAAGGGATTTCGCAATTTTTCTTCCTATAACCTGTACATGAGTTAATATGTTCAGAAACAAGCAGAGAAACTTAGTTTCACATTTTCTAGGAAGAAATTTATCTTTCCTTGTTTGTCTTTGAGTTATGCGTTTCTTATGTTCCATTAACATAATAATGAAGCAATACAATAAATTAACAACTTAATTAGTTATTAATTACATAATTTGTTTTAATGACAAAAATGGTACATGAACTTGTATTTCATTTTCTATATTATTAAACTACATCATTTAAGAACTTTAAATTACCCTTCAAGAGCTAATTACAATGTTTTCAATATTGACTAAACCAAGACGAATACTATGTCAAAACAAAGCTGATAAAATTTTGCACAATACGTATTCAGTCTATTCTACTTTCTAACATAGTAAAGTATCGTGCGATAGCATGCTACTTTTACTGTAAAGTAGCTAATGCTACTTTAAAATGATAGAGGGTATCGTTATCATCATCATCATTCATGGTAATGATGATATGCGAATTTCAAATAGTCAATATAATTTTAGTGTCATTTGCTTTCTAAGCCTGTATTTTTGAGCAGCTTTACTGTTAGTTGAGCACTTTGAATTTATAATTATTGTATGTTGGTGATGTTATGTAACTAAATATGTTACACCTTCTAAAAGTATTTTATTTCAGAAGATAATATGAGTACACACATTATTATACATAAATCTATGATCTATCTTACTCTTTTCTTTGATATAACGAATTTCCAAATGCTGGTCTATAAAGCATATTTTAGGACATATATACAGTTTACAATGAAAATATAGGTTCAAACAAAGTATTTCAAGTGATCTTTGTCTTTAATCTTACTAAACAATTTCTTCAAGATATTTTCCCATACTTTTAGTAATTCTTCGTCAAAACGATTATTTTTTAACATTACAGTAAACAATAAATATTTCATTAAATTAATTAATTGAATGCGTTAGTTGTTAGATATTTTTTTAAATTTATGTAAATAATTGTTGTTGATGTATTGTTAGAATAATTTTAATATTGGAAGTTATATATATGAATGTTTAAATTAACATTAAAGTATATTCCCCAATCGAATGAATACACTGCGAAGAAATACGAGGACTATTGTGGACCAATCTCACAATTTTGAGAACAGTCAAATGACGAGAACGACGTCTGAGCTGCGACTCCATTCTCCCAACTTCCACCCCACGCCGATGAGAGGATTTTGAATCTTCACAGATTTAACGTGTATTAGTTTCATTACGTGGGAATTAAGAATCGAACCAACGAATCGATAGAAACAACACTAGGCATTAGTTCACGATAAAGGGAACAATATATGGTAATTCTATGGTCAAAGGATCTAGATTTTGTTTTTTAAAAATTCAAAGCTTTGACCTTAGAATTTACTTATCAATTTATGTAAGAGTACTTTCTGTAAGAGTGCGTGAACAATTTTAAAGCAACTTAATGTGTGATGTACGTTTTTAATTTATAAAATTCTGTATATATAACTACTCCATTTTTAAGGTGATGTGTGGCACCATCTAGTCATTGTGCATTCTTTTTTCTCATTGTTTCCACAGCAACCGTTTCAAATAGGAAAGTTAAATAAGAATAATTTTTATTAACAGTAAATTTTTTATCTAAGCGTGTACAGTGTAACCAATTAATACATTAAATACATATTTATCTTTTCAAACCTGTGTTTGAATAGTATATTATTGTAATTGGAGTTTTTTTCATATAATTCTACTACCCATTTTTGGTGCGATTTAAAAAACGCGGCCAATACGACTATGTATTATTGTAACGTTGTCAGTCCCAACTTGGCGAAATGTACAACTATTTGGCGCAAAAAATCGTAACAGTATATCAAATTAGTACAATGAAATTATCAGTTAAATTAATATAAATAAATTATTCCACATTAAGACCAATATGTATTCTCTCAATTAAGTTCTATTTATATATGAAGTATATACATTTTATCTTTCTACCTTTTGAAATGTATAATACATTGAAAAGTTGGTTTTTCGATGTTCTGTTCTTTCATAATAAATGGAATTTTTTTAGTGCTTTACATAAGCGTTAAACAGAAAAACGTATTTCTCTAATCAATAATTCAAAGACTAAGACAATTCGTAAAATATAGATTTTTTTATTTTCAAATTCAAATTTAAGTTTAATATTTAATTAAACATTAGAAACAATACTGTATTTCATCTTAGGGATGTGCATAAAAATAATTTTCAACAGAATCGGTTTCTGAATCTTTAAGCAATCATTAATTTTTTAGCATTTAGAAACATAAATTTCATTGCTCAAAATGATAATGCAACATTTTCTAGATATGAAAAACACATTTAATTAACTTTAAAAGAAATATATACCCCTGTCCAATTGAATATATTTTCATAAAAAATTAAACATTTGTAGACCTCAGCTTCATAAGCTTTTGTGTGTTTCTAACAAACATATGCAAAATTTAATTAAAATTGAAACGTTTAAACAATGAATTGTTAATTCTTTTCTGAATGAAAAAGAAATAAACTTATTTTCTCTCGTTTTATTTCATTTTTAATATTTAAATAACTTGTGATTAATATTTTCAATGTAGATTTAAAATGTTTTATTATTAGTCCCTATTTTAGGCTTCATTAAAACAGGATGCAATGTAAATATACATTTGTGCATTTTATTTACAAGAGGGAATATAGTTTATAATGTTGCCTGCGATAATCTTAAAATAAAAAGAAGAATCTTGTTGTTTGATTTGCAGAGTTTATATATATATATGCAGGGTGTTGCGAATTCAACAGATAAATTCGGAAGTGTAATAGTAGGTTACTTGGGGATGGAAAATCACAGTAGAACATGGGGTCGCAAACCATGTTTAGTAGCAGTTTTCTTTAGTATTCGAAAAAAAAAGTTGTGAAGAGTGTGATGTCGAGTGACAAGAAAGGATGCAACAAGAAATAAGAAATGCATTATAAGGTGCAATGTGAACAATGTATCACAGATCTACGTCAGAAATGCAACAAGTGTCTGTCACAGGAATTGTTCAAAGTTGCGACCCTGTAGGTCACCGACGAATTATGGATTACAGGACGCGTTTAAACAAATCTGGTGTGTTGTCTATGTCAGCTGAAGCAACGACGATCTGTGATCATGAGATCTTCCACTGTAGCCATCGGCGTCTGCTTCCCAAGCAATTTCGGGTGGCTCTAGAAGAAGAAATCCAAGGGATTGCAATCTGGGTAGCGTGGAGACTAAAGGCCTTATGACAAGTACATGTTTTGAGCAATTTTTCGCCCAATTCGTACAATTTTTAAGTTGCCATATCAACGGTTCCGAACAACTTTTCCCCAGTGAGCTGAAAAGGTTGTTCCAAATAAAAGTTCCAGCCAATGGGGTTCTTCGGTGCCTTACGTCATAAACAAGATGGTGGTAAAGAACAGCTTCCCTTTCATCAAACGCATCATATATAACGTATAATATTTTAATGGTGTATAATGTTTTAACGGCGTATATATAATATTTTAATGGTGTATAATATTTTAACGGCGTATAATATTATAAGCAGAATGGTGCTCCAACTTTGTTTACGCCCATCGACAAAAGCGCGAGCGAAAATAAAATAAATAATATTAGATGCTCGTTTACTGAAGCAGAAAATCGGCGAGTAATTTTTCAATGTGGAGATAGAGCGCGGCTGACGTCAGAGTATGTCGTTTTGTTTACGGCAACCTTTCAAGCTCAGTTGGGTGAAAAATTGTCCTAAGCGGTTGCTCCAAATATGCATATGGGATAAGGCCTTAAGCAACGGGTTCACCGCATCCAATCCACTACCCAGGATATTATAGTATGGAGTTGGTTACGCACAACAATCAAAACATGTGCTGGTGCACCTTCGGGCATAAACTACACGTTCCAATGTACATGTGCAGCTGCCGGTACTCCCTGCAGCAACTCCAGAAAGACGTGCTGTAGAAAAACAAGGTGTTTCGGGCCATTGAGATGTTCACTTATCATATGTATATACAAGAGTCCATTTGGTCACTGCCCTTGTCTAACTCATCGTCCTCTCAACGGCTACTATTATGGCAATTTTCACCAACTGAACGTGGTTTTTTCGACCCCATGTTCTACGGTGATTTGTAGTCCCCATACTGCCTACTATTTTCCCTCTGAGTTTGTCGGTTGAATTCAGCAACTCCCTGCATATGTGTGTATGCTTGTAAATAAATATAATTTGTACATTATTTCGAACTTCTGATAAACTAATGGGCAGATGTGAATGAAATTTACTTTTAACACTATTCTAAATACTATTTGCTGTAAAATTTACAGCATAGAAATAAATGTACCATTCAAAAGTTACTTAACGAATGCATGATTAAAATCAAAGATCACAGTCCTGGGATGTCCAAAATCTACATTGTGATATCATTCTTATAATGAGTCTAATATGAGTGTGGATCCTTTCGCAGTCAGAGGTCACACAGCGGGACACCATTTTAGATAGGGGAAGTTGAGAAATCCCTGTGGAAGTCGATCCCACTTCTGCAGTAAATTAGGGATAGTTCTCGGAAAGGAAATTACGGGATGCAATTGCTTTTCGAAGAACGTTCCATGTATATACTGTATTGTTGTCAGGAGATCTACGTTAAATCTGTCGAGAGCTGAAACGTTGGTGTGGTGTGGTAGTTAGGAGAGGGGGGTGCCAGCTCAGGTGTCGTCCACGTCACTTGACCATGGTTCAAAATTACGTGGTCCGTCGCCAAAAGCCCTCGTGTAGCTGAACAGTGCGACGTTAATATTCAATCAATCAATCAATCAGTCAGGAGATCTATTGACCAATCGAAGTGGCAAATATCCTCTCTTCCCAGGTAATCTTCCATAGGCTACGTCATGAGTGGACGAGTGTTATTGTCCAATAACAAAAACCCCTTGGCCAACCATACCCCTGAAAAATTGTATATAGGCCTCTAAGATCTCCTTTGTATACCTCATAGAAATCAGGGAGTGTTTGTGAAACATAGTCAGGGGTCCGTAGTTGTCCAACACAATACATTCCCAAACTATGGTACTTTTACCACAATAATGATCCATTTCTCTGACACAGGAGAGTTTCAACGAATTTCTCGACTATCAACAGAATAAAGTTTATCGATTCGTGAAATTTCAAAATATTTCTGTTAAATAAAAGATTTTTATATGCCCCAATTTTGAAGAGTCTTAAATCAAATACTATTACAAAATTTTTAAAAACGAAGAAAACACAAAAATTATTGAAACATCATTGAGAAGAGAAATTGAAATAGGATAAGAATGTCATGTCTTGGGAAGACGAGTAGAAACAGATTATAGTTTCTGATGAAAATATAAATTAACCCTGACTGTCCTAATGGTTGAACAATTATTGGAATGATTTGAGAAAGGAAGCAAAACAATGTTTAAATCGTCAGATAGGAGGAAGACCAATAATGGGATAAAGAGCTTTAATTCATGATGAATTGTGTAATCATGAATAATTGTGTGCAATTTATAATGTACTTCGGGAATACAGACACTATCTAATATCAAGCTATGCCATATGATCATTTGATAATATGTGGGTTTTCACTAGGTGGTGCTAACTTGATATTTTAATCGGACAATACTACTTGACAAGCATCTAAATCTACCCAAAAACATTTTAAAACAAGGTAAAGAAAGTTTTGTCTTAGATTTGTCGAGTTAGTGCTCTATGGAAAACATTTGGGGTATATTATGCCTCAAATTTTAATCCAATAACAAACAGTTTTCCTCTGCCAATGAAATGAAAGAAACCATTGTAATAGAATGCCATATTATTTCTGAAATAAAGCTGAATGATCTGATTATTTTAAGCAAAAAACGTTTGAGTCCTCTAAAAAATGGTTCAATAACGTATAAATTTTTATACTAGTTTCGCTTCTATGGGCAAGTGGTTTTATAATTTCTTAAGAGTATTTCTCATTTATTTCTAACATTCCTGTTAACAATTATTTATTGTATTATTTAAAATTAACCTAATTATACTGATTATAATAAGTATGTCATAAGGTATTATTTCATGCGTTTAAACTTTAATTAGATCCCTTAATTATTCCACAATTAAAGAAAACTAAAGTGCTCTTACAATTTATTAAAAGTCTATAAATGCTCATTTCATGCAATACATTATTTATAAGTTCTGAAATAAGAATATATGTTAGTCTATAAATCTTTTACAGCATTTCTACATTCTATTTTCTGCTTCTCAGCGTGAAATAAATTACATTCATTAAAAGGATATCTAGAAGTGAACTGTGTGGAAAACATCCCATGCAATGTCTGGTATGTGTCTACAAATGTTTTATTTTGCATTTCTATAAATGCAGTCTGCAATAGTTCCCACAATGCAATCTCTCTCTATAATATATACGTACCCCAATACTATAAATATCCTGCACGGTCATAAACTTCTTAGTTAGCTATATATATGTTTGAAATCAAAGCACTGTTTACGTTCAATAATGTATAGGATTAAACTAATCATATTATTTCCTGTATTCGTGAAACAACTATTATAATACGCCAATCAACTATTATAATACTGAGAAGTGAGATTTGTCAGTTAGTTTGCTTTCATTATTCAAAAACTATTGAATAATTTCATGTTTGTACTTAACTATTTTCTGTTTGATTATACAAATAATCGATATATAAATTATTCATACATATAAAAATCGCTTTAGATTGGATATTTTGCACATAAACATTTATAAAGTGAAGTCATGCCTCAAATTAAATTTTATCTCTAATCATGGGAAAGATGACATGATTTTGCGGGTGTTAAGGTCATGAATAGGAGTTCTCATTTACTCAACGTCTATTTATATGAAATAATGGCACGACTACATGCTTAAATTTAAATAGTATTTAGAGAATTTTGTGGCGTAATAGGAAATGGAAATTTGAGAAGTGACAGAATGGTTTGTGTCCTAGCTTTTAATTATGGCTCAAAACTGTAGATTTTGTATTATGAGCCGCCTTTAATAAAGAATTAATAGCCTTGCTGTATTTCTTAAATGCACCAATCATCATCTACGGAGCAGCAATCCAGGATGTGCCAAGCCCAGGATGAACCAGAAATTTCCAGCCACCTCTACTCTTAGACAAATAACTCAAATTCTTAGTTTTAAGGATCAAAGTTTTTACTGCATCTGTCCATCGAACTCTTGGTCTTTCTCTTTTAGTGTTACAGTCTAGCTAAAAACAGTTCCTTTATAATGTTGCAGCCATTCATACGGATAACTTGCCCAGTCCAATCTTCCAGTTCAGACATCGAACACAAGTAATATTTTTACGGGTTAAATTGTTAGCCCAGGCCCAACACTCAACCTGAAACAGCACACACACAATTCCCTGATATAATCTCTAGTTGCAGGATGCCGAGTTATATACCCCAGATTGGTGAGCTACATTCATACCTGGTCACTACACGGGTAAACGGATCAAGTATTGCGTGAAATTGCGATAACATTGTTTCATGGCAAACTATAATTTTCTTTTACTATTAAAGAGCATAAAATGTCTTAGAAATACGAAGAACTCGTTAAATCAAACTATATTATATCTTTGGAAAGTTTTTTTTTTGTTTGGTTCAAATTAAATTTTTTTACAACCTAGATTTTAATTAGAGAAATTAAAAAATGAATTTGATTATTTAATGATTGAAAATAAAATATAAATGTGATGTATAATTATTAATTGATTGAAATAAAGTAATGTAATGTATTTATTTTATTTCTACACTATATATACTTAAGGTATGCGACAGCTTTTTTTTGAAAAAATGGAGCTTTGGGGATTTTTTTGTGATTTTTAGTTTTATTTAGTATATTTTAAGAAAAAAATTCTAAAATTGAAAACAAAAAAAATTATTATTATTAAAATGTTAAAAAACTGGTAAAAATGTACAAAAAATTACATAAAGGGGGCCCGCTCTGTACAAAAATTTTATGGACAAATTCTCAATTTTTCTACTTTGATGTGTTACTTTGTTATTCATGTTTGAAATGACCTTCAGGATAAGAGATATTTTAATTTTTACAAAAACTAGAGCACTTTGTGTCGGTGAATACATGAAATTGCTTAAAAAAACAGTGATTATATTCACATAAAGGACTGTAAATTTTGAAATAAAACAGTGATTGATAAATCTGAAGGTTGAAACACTTTTACTGTTATACAGAATATACACAAAAAATTTCAGCAAATTATTTTAAAAACTTTTTGAGCAATCGCTGTCCTCGTTTGAGTTTTTCAAAAAAAAACATGTTTCGAGTAAAACGCATCTTAAAGTTTGACATTTTGTGTAAAGTTATGGCATCTGCTTTTACTAAAACACTTGTAATTTTTATTCTAGTGAATGGAAAATAAAAAACTTGGTATTTTTATAAAGCTAATACGATGTCCTATAAAATAAAGTCTCAAAAAAAATTGTCGATTTTTGAAAAAAGTCATGATTTTAGGGTAGTCGAATACCTTAAAGTTATATTCTTGATATTTTCTAAAAGCGTTTGCTTATCATATAGGATCCGCATCTTTTTTTTCCTATTGAATGTGCAATATACTTTGTTGCAATGCTTTTAAAACTATCGTAATGCTTTAAAGAAAAACAAACCCTAAGTTAGTTTTCTTATGGTAATCCTGAATCCACTGAATTATACAATAAGTATAAAAAAGTACATTTTTAAAATAACCCTGTGAGCATTGCTATTATTTACTTTTATATTTGAACAATAAGTATATAAATTTATTTTTACAGCTGATAACAAAAAATTGTGTTCCTATTTACAACAAACTTTTTCCCCCTCTGTTACATCATGATGATTCATTAAAACTAACTGGATAAGAAACATTCTATTAATATTAAGTATATGAATAAGCATTTATATTGTAATTAATTTAATTAATTTTTAAATGTTTTTTTCTGAAAAAATTAATTAGATATGGAACAAAAAGAACCTCGTAAATGTATAATTGAAATAAAATATATGGAAATAATACTTGTGAAACTCTAATAAACACTCTATACTTTATGCATTTTTTTTTCTATGTACGAAAATTAAATGTATTATTTTTTACCCAGACTACGTAAAAAATGGTGAAACACTTTTGGGAATAGCAATGATTATCAATTACTGTCCAACCTAGCTAAATAGAAATACATAAACACACTAGCCATTGGTAACTGATGAATTGTTTGAACGATGGTGAAATGAAGAAATATGTCAACTAAAAAAAAAAAAAACGAAGTGCGCATCTATCAACTAATAAAGGCACATCTGTCACGCGTTGAAGATCCAATGGTCCTCACAGGTGTCGCCTCTTGCTAGGAATAATGGTTATTGAATTACATTCTTCAGGAAGATCAAAATCTTTTAATGATTAGATGGGGATGTTTAGAGAATTATGATTATACCATGTGTCAGATGTCGCATTCTTTAAATGAACTTACTAAAAACAGTGATTTATGTCAACATATGTCTTGATCACAGAAGTTTTATACACAAGATGGATCAAGTCCCTTTAGAATTTTAAATGAATATATGTAATTTTTTTTTATATAAAATTGGGTACATTCACTTTCATATGGTATTTCCTAATGCTTAATAAAGACGGATACTTTAAGCTTAGAAGAGGTTTTAAGCAAATATGTCCACTATATGCTCTCTTTGTACGAACAAAAGGAACTTTGATTTATATAGTAGCGTTGCAAAATTTTTAGCAAGTGTCTTTGTGCATTCTTTCGTAGTTAAATTGCCTTAATTTTAAAATTCTAAAAACCAGATCCATCTGCCCCCACATATATATTCATTTTCGAAAAGTTATTCATATTATAAAGTGATTTTCAGCCTTATTTGAATATATACATACATAATCAGTATCCATGTACTAAATTGCCATAAGTGTATTAAGACAAAGCAATAAATATAATTATAACAAGACAGTAGAGGTCAAAAATAAAATAGTCTTATTAGCATAATAGCAAATCGTTAGCTTTAAGAATTAAGATTGTAGGGTTAAACATTGCCTTAAGGCCACAGCCGACCTTCCCCTAATTGTCTATACCACGCACACACACACTTATATGTATATATGTTACCGTTAAAGTGTATAATTCAGTTATTTCATAGAATAAATACACATGCCAGTTAGAGTATATGACAGATTAAACATTTCGTACCTTGCCTAGTTATTCTGTGAAATAACTTGTTATTGTTTCTAATGCCACTTGTCTGATGTAGTCAAATCGAGGCCCACGAAATTCATCGTGGCAAGGGGCTAGATGTACGCCTGTCATTGGCCTTGAGCACCATACAGGTGACAGTACGATTTAGCTCGGTGAAATTCCCTATGGGAAGGAAAGAATGTTGCCAGATTCTGTGAGACCGGTTGGACTTCCTTACGATAGATGGCGACATCACCGATCTCCACCTCCGCAATTTAGGCATGGGACTGGAGGGGAGGGAAATATTCTTCAGCCCCCTGTACTTGTGGTTGCAGCTGCTACCAAAGACTTTCAGACCCACTGATTTAACGAGCACGTACTCCGTGTGTACTCGGAGGTTATTTGGTGGCATCGGGCATCGAACCCAGGCCTTCCGGTCTGGAGTCCGATGCTCTCTAACCAGTAGGCTACCCACGGCTCCAAACTTTTTATTCTATGAAATAATTAATGATAGGCTGTTAATGTAAAAAATAAATAATTTCAAAGTTGTTTTATAAATTAATTGATCATAAATAGCTGAAATCTCTCTAAAAATACTTTTTATCCCAATTGCGGGTGATTAATTGATAAATAATAAGGAAAAGCAGATGTGATATAATTTCTTATTGCTCATATTGCTAATATTCGTTAACCAGAAATGAAAAAAAAAAGAATATGTTGCAGAAATAGTTATATTTAAATATTATAAAAAAAAAATACATTCTGGGAAGAAAAATTGTAGCCTCATAAAAAATCGTGTAAACTTTTTCAAACAAAATTGTAAGAGAACTTTAATATAAATTTTATGAAATACCTTTATTTTACTTTTAATTATTTTTAGTGCAGGGGATGATGTTATAAATTGTGAATTTTGGTTTAAAATTGACTAAAAGCAACTAGAACCAGTTAAAAGAACTTTCGAATGCCGTATTTCATATTTCAACGATCAAGTGATCGTTATTCTATAAAAAAACGAATTAAATCATAGAATTCAATAAATGCTTTAACTGACTTGTGTAGTTATTTCATGAAATAACTAGTTATTCTGTGAGATAACGGATTTCACACTTTAACGGTAACACACACACACACACACACACATATATATATATATATATATATATATATATATGCATTCCAAATCAGCAAAAGCTCTCGTAGTTTTCTTTAACAAATTGGATAATTATTTTAATGCTCAAAAAATAAAGAAGAAAATTGCTAATTGTGATAATAATTTCTAAAAAAAAAAGACAAAATAAGTAGGATATTCATTGCTCGATAACAAATAACTGCTATTATTGAAAACTTTTTTTGTCAGCCCACTCTTTTTATCCACATAAAATATATAAGTACCATTTCCGTAAATTATTACTGAACTTAAAAACGAATATACCTCGCTGTATTATTAAAACTACATAAAAATTAGTTCTGCCAAAATAAGTTTTATTTCTCTTTTGTTTTAGTTTCTAAAAATAAATTCTCACGGTGAGGAATCCGTAAATTATTTTAAGTAAATTGCATAAATAAATACTGAATTGTTATTTGCAAGTTTTTTAAATTTTGTCAAACATACTTTTAATTTTCTACCTGTTATTATTTACCAAAGGGTGAATCATCTCCGTAAAACTGAATTACAGTAATTACTTGTTTTCGTAAGTAACGATACATTTATTAAGCTGTAAGAAAACATGTCTTAAATACCAGCCTTATGTGAATACACAACACAGCGAGAGAAAAAAAGAAGCTGCAACGGAGGCACGGAAAAACAAAAGAAAGCGTTCTTTTTTGCTAACGTCTTTTTCTTCTACCTTTATTGGTTAATCTGCTTCGACCGATATCGGATTTTTTGTGCTGCACGTCGCAGACAACAGCCTGTGCCCCAAGATCACGTGGTCTAAGCTTAACCCCTTTAGCTACCTGGTAGTCCTGATGTATGTTTCTTTTCTTTTTTTAAGCGGAAGAATTTGTTGTGTAAACAAAATGTATGAAAAGACTAAGAGACCTAAACACAAGAGGCTTAAGACAATGAGGCCTAAAAATTTGCTAACCAAGATCAGTTTTTATTAAATATTTGAGCCAAGTATTCTCTCTTAGGCGAAGTAAACCACAATTTAACTGTGTTTTACTTTCTGTATATTGTAGACTTTAAGGTAACCGACTACATTCGGAACAGTGATTTAGAAAAAACTTATAAATGGATAGTTTTGATATTTAGTGTCACTTGGATTAGTATACATGTATAAAATTTTTTAAGAATATTATTAAAATAAAAAACTACTTAAATACAATATTTTGGCAAAAAATGAACTAAGAAATACCTATTTTCAAAACATTCTCTTTTTATGAAAAATGCTTCCATAATACTAATATTTTGTTTATATAAAGCAAAGATTTCTCAAAAGGGCCTGAACTAGGAATTTCATAAAATTCACATTATTTTCAGAGTTACTACCAATTGAAGCAATTATCGGTGTTTATTTCTTAAAATGTTCCAACTTTGTTGTATGAAAATGCGGATAAATTCACTTCTAAGTTATATATTTCAAAATTCCTAGTTCAGGCTTTGTACAGAGATCTGAACTATATATAGGCAAAATATTATTATTGTAGAATCATTTTCCATAAAAGAAGAATGTTTTGAAAATAGGTAATCTATGTTAATTTTTTGCCAAAATATTGCATCTAAATAATTTTTTACTGTCATAATATTCTTAAAACAATTTTATACATGTATTCTAATCTAAGTGACACAAAAGATCATAAAATTATCCATTTATACGCTTTTACAAAATAACAGTTCCGAATGTCATCGGATACCTTAAGATGAATTTACCAGTCAATCTTTGTATTTTAAAAAGAAGAAAACGTGCTGCAAAAAATAACTTAGGCTAATCTCCAGAAGTTTTTTTCTTAGTTTATATCCAACTGTTGCCATTTCCTCAGCCTTAACAGTTATATTTAACTATTGTTGCCAGAAATAAAGTATGATTTCAAATATATATATATATATATATAGTAATATAAAATAAAAGTGAAGAAGTACTAAAACCTACAGTGCTAAAGCAGGAAGAAATTGGAATTCACCAGACACCACAAAATGTAAATACAAAAAAGTCTTTGGACTAAACTGGAGATCTATTATGATTTCTAAAGCTGCCGCTGAATTAGGCCCGCGAATTAGGGTAAATATATATATATAATCTCTTCCAGAGGAAATTAAATTATTTACTATTAATATTCAGTCAAGTTAAAGTATTTAATTCAACAATATTAAATTTACTTATCGATGAAAAACATTTTCAAACTTTAACAAAAAGGAATAATATAAACAAGTGAATATGCACATTTCCTGTTAAGTTTTTCCATTGATTTCATAATTATACATAAAAAACTTGCATGGAATGAGAAGAATAATTAAAGGAACAAAAAAAATACAGTGCGATTGTAATTAATTGATTCATCAAGATGGCTTTACTCCAAAATATCCTACGAAGAAACATAAATAAAAAAGAAACAGTTTGAAGATTCGAAAAAAATTGGCGGCTTCTTAATTATTTTAAAATGTTGACTAATTTATTCCGTCGTTATTCGATTCTTAGATTCTTAATCAAGTATAAATTGCGGTAATATACAAATAAATGAGTGGAGGTATAGTTAATATTTATGTTTTAAAAAAATATGTTAAAAAAAAAAGGTTGTGTAAAACGTAAAATCGAATGAAAAATTTAAGAAAGAATAAAAGTAATTGTATTATACAAATTGGTGAATTTGTTGCACTTTATATATTATCGAGGCTGTTTTAAACAATAAATAAAAAAAAAGATATGTGTGTAAATATTAGAAAATTCAATTTTTTTTATCATTTTCAAAGAAAAATATTTTTATCAAAGATAAATTCTGGTATATATATACAAGGAAAAGTATTTTAATACGAATAGTTTTTTAAAAAGAAAATTGCAATATTTTGTGCTGATTTTAATTTTTATAGTTAATTCATTGAGTTAACTGAATGGTTAACTCAATGAATTAACAATAGAATTAATGGATCTGAAAATATTGAAAATATAAAATACTTTCTCAATATTGTGTTTACCATAAAATACCATAAGTGTTTTCAACATAAAAATATACCACTATTGTCTCATCAACCACACTAACTTATCAGAAAATTAACAAAAACAAGTATTAAAACATATTTATTAAACATACAAAATAATTTTGTGTACAAATTAAATCAATATCCAGTAAACATACTCAGAAAACTTGATGAATGTTTAGTCTAATGAAGATTTGGTACTTACGTACTATATCGCAACAATGCCAATGTTCAAGGTAACTCCCCAAGTTGGTAACTCCGATTTCGCATGTGTCGTATGTGCTGAATCGGCAACCATGCGACACATATCATATAATGTTACCAATACGGTTACGATAGTACGTAAATACCGAAAATTTTGACTAACAACAAATTTGGAAATAATATAAATAAAAATTAATCGGACTGAGATTTTTTGTCGACAAATTCATTGAAAGTCGAAATAAAATTGTTCAGAATTTGAACTGGATACGAATGTATGCAGCCAGACCACTTAACATTTCCTTTCTTCAAAATGTGAGTCAAAATAAGGGTTCAGCAAAATAAGACACTTAAAAAAAATATTTTTCAGAATGAAAAAAAAACACTCTTTGAATTACACATTAAAACATTTCATTGTCGCTATTGTAGACAAACTTTGTTGCTCAAGCACTCATAAACGAATTAAACTAAACTTGGCGAACAAAATACATTAGGAAGCATCGAACAATTCCAAACGAGCGTTTGTTGCAGAAGTATCCGGAATTGGTGGGTCCATTCAGATCTTTCCTGGAGGATTCTCCGGGAGTAATTGTGACACGCCTGAGAAATGAACCCTGTACAAAAGGTCCCACTATCTGGGATTTTTTCCCGTTTTTTTAAAGTGTTCCTTTTTCTTTCCTGGACGTGATGCCTCACAAAAGATCATTTACGAGAAATTCATTTTGTATGCTGCTCGAATCTTTCTGAAATTCTATTCCACCCCAACCCCCCAGCCAAACGATTTTTTTCACAGCTTATTTTTCAAGAGTGTCCGGTGGATGGGATAGTGAGGGAGGGAGGAAAAGAAGAGGGTGGAAAGTGTTAATGTCCAACCTTCGCATGGGAGGAACTAAAATTTATAGGAGGCATTAAATGGGGAAATTATTCTTCTGTACTAAAAAGCTTTCCAATACCGTTCGTTTTATTCTGGAATCTTCAACGATAGAGAAATGGTTCAGAGGATCGCAAATTAAACTTTGGGATTATTTAACTGAGGTAAGCAATTAAGAAAACCATCATCTGCTTTCAATGGTGGCAGTTTGCATTCATTTCATGTTCTGTGAATGTTGAAGGATTTGGAACTTCCTTCAAATGAATGTAGACGAAATAATAAATTTGTAACGAGTTCTGGAAATATATGCATCTTTTTGGTGTTTCCATGTTAAATAAAAGAATTGCGTAGAAAAACGTGTTTTGGACTTCTCTTTCGTGTTAGAATATTTGTTCTGTGTGAGTGGGAGGAATCAATAAAACCTGTTTTAATTTCAGCATTGTTAATATTTTTTATCCCTTTTTTTGTAGTCCATCAATATAATGTGATCATAATGTATAGCTTAATATATATTTCGCTATGATACAAAGCTTCCACTGATGTATCGTTTTTTTAACGATAAAAAAAAAGTAACGATATATTTTTAAGTTAAAAACACTTTTGAGAACTCTGTTTCAGTGGTCTTTGAGACTCTTTCACATTATTTACAATGTTGTGAAAGGGAAAAAAAATGTTTAAATTGAAGTTAAAAATATTGAGAGTATTTTTTTTGAAGTATTGCGCATTTTGTAGTTTTGCAGCTAATTATTATTATGCTTTTAAACATGTTTAAAAGACCTTTAATAACACAGTAAATTACTTTTCTTCTAACCTCAATGGTTAATGAGGCTTTTAGTGTAACGAAACAACAATGCTCTCCTTACCGAATAAACTAACTTCCTCTGAAAGGAAGAAAGAAAAACCATATGTAGAGTTAAATTAACTTGTATGAAAGGATTAACTTGCAATATATTACAGATGAGAAATGAGGAACAAAAAATAATAATTTTATTGATATATATATAAAGCCTTTTTTAAAATTCATTACAAAAAGCTAGTAATTAGTAAAAAGAATGGGGAAAAAGAGAAAAGGTGAAATATATATGAAGGAATCTTTATTTTTGAAAACTGTAACGCTTTCCACTTTGAAGTATCGCTTTTATGCAATGAACCGAAAGAAATTGGCAGTAAAACACAGATTTACATTCTTAAAACTAGATTGTTTTCAACTACGTTTTAAAAATCTATTTATTGAGATAGTTAATTCAATCATGGGACTTAGAACGAAAATTGAGTAAAAGGTATTTTCCTTTATTAGGATTGATGATAAAATTATTAAATAGACTCAGGAAGGGGAGTAAAGGCTTTGACCTTTAATGGAATTGTAATGGATCTTTAATGGAATGTAAACTAAAATTACTTATTATTACTAGACGTTTACGTACTATACCATCAATAAATGTCGTCAAATCAAAAAATATTGGCAAATTGAAAGAGGTTGCAAAAATACTGTCATGGTATGAGGGAACGAGGTTATTGAGTTTGTAGATATGCTATTGAGTTTGTAAATCTTATACATTTTTTTTTACTATTGGCTACATATAACGTCATTTCACGATATTTTTTCATTTAAATAACTTATCGATGGTATAATACGTAAAGTACCTATTACTGGTTCTACTGGACAACTTAAAAGACCATTTCGCAACAAAAAAGGAGGAGGAGATTTGAAGTAATTAAAACCCTAATAAAGACCACATCCATCTTTTTCTAAGTCGAACTGTTCATTGAAAAATACTAATTTAAATAATTCCTATAGTAAATATAAATAATGATTTTCGTTCTTTGTTGATTACTATAGTTATATATATAATTCTGGCTTTTACTATTCTGAGAAAGTAACTCTAATAATGGAAGGTCTACGACAGCCGACGAAAATGCAGCGAGCTTCACAACAAGAAATGTCAAAGCTCAAATACGTTGATTAGATTCCTGATCGATCAAATATCATCATATGAAAACATTTAAGCGTTAGGGAAGTGAATCATCAGATCTGCTAACAGTCACAAGATCTATATCCGATGGCCTTCAATTAAATTTGAAGCGATATGAATCAAAATCAGTCGACTTGATAATAACAGAAAGGAAACTACTCGCTTGTAACTTTCAATCATTTAGTGTTTACCAAAGTTATCTTTAAAACCATTAAGTTTCCAAAAGTTTGAAAATCTCTGTTCAATATTTACACGGAGTTTATCAATACAAATAGGGCTTCTTATATCGAACAAACCGAAAACATGTAAATGAATTTCTAACTTGACGAAACACTCACTGACAATCAAATGGTAACCCATTGTTACATTTTGAAACTAAACAATATAAATTCCCTTTGATCTGTTATTAATTTGTTGACTACAATAATCGATCATGTCAAACAACTTTACCGATTGAGTCTTTCATAATTGATAACAAGAGAGAAACCAAGTTATTGAGATATCGAAATCCAGTAGTTATGAATGAAGTATCTGTTTCTGAAAACGAAGTTCATTACTTTTAGAAGTATATTTATGTCGATGGTTTTCTCAGACTAATGTTCAGGACGCTTTTGTTGTTCAGGTTACAAATCCATTTACTGTAAGATATTGCCATACATCATACTAATAATCACACAGTTTGTACTGAATAAGAAAATATGATGAATGGTAGTATTTAAAGATTTTACGATGAAGCATTATTGGTAATATTCGCTTGGCAAGAGTAATGTAAATTTATTAATTTATCTTGTTTGTATTAAATGATCACTGAAATTTCATTAATTATCAGTTATAAATATAATACTTGTATAAATATAATAAAATTATAAATATAATACTTGTATAATACAAATATAACTGTAGATTCCTATAACTTTGTTTTATATTTTAATCAAAATTAAGGATTTATTGTAAATATAACTTGATATATATATATATTCATCACTATCATCCAACATAACTAATAAATCTTAACGATATATTTTAAATTCACAAAGGCTTTTGTTTTTGCTTACAAAAATTATTTTAGAATAGTTGATTTCTGAATATGGTTTTTTTAAATTAACATCGCTCTTAAAATCACCATAAGAACAACTGGCAGCGAATCTCCAAATTTTAAACCACGATTTTTTTGATAGGATAATTCTTGATTTAGTATATCACACTCAAAACTTTAATTGCTAAAACTTGAGGACTTTGAAATTCATCAGATTTAAAGTGGCTTTTGACAGTAATCCCCTCGGCTATCGTAGCTTCATTTTGAATTTTGAATTTTTTTAAAATTTGAATTAACTTCGCACTAGAAGTTACACAACGTCACACATCAACAACGTCAACATTTTATACCAAGATGAAGTGAAGAAAACGACATCTCTGAACTTTTTATCCACATTCTTAACTTTTACACCACATAAGTATTACAGAATCCGAATGGAAGCACTGCAACAAGATAATACGCGATCACACGTGGCTCGCTACGCTCATGGCATCTCTATCCCCATTGGATTTCAATACTACTGTCACCTATGAAACACGTCTAGTGCAGTGTTTCTCAAACTGTGAGGCTCCCCCCCCCCTTGTGAGGGGCGTGATAACTCTAAAAGGAGGGCGCGAGCGTATTGAAAAGTCTACAACAAAAGACTATTTAAAAATTAATAATTTACTGACAGTAAACAAAATACATTCTAAAAGTTAAAAAATAAAATACTCATTTACACTGATATAATATACTTATAAATGCATCAATACTTCACAATGTATTTAATAATTAATTTAACAATACAATGCTAAGAACAAGTTTAATAATTACCAGTGATTCCATGGTATTGCCATTTATAAAATTATATACAAAAATTAGCACTAATCTTGTTAATTTTTGTGAGGTTTATA
>BMAV01016886.1:226753-237710 GCA_019973955.1 Trichonephila inaurata madagascariensis
TTCTCTGTCGATGTATTTGGGATAAAGTCTGTTTACATAAAAATGAATTTTAGTATTTGTTTAAGTAGGTTACACTTTAAATATATTCTTTTAAAGAAAAGATATTTTTAAAAAATATTTGAAACGGTATATGTATATATTTTTTTGTACATTATGTGGGCGGAATAGTTAAATACTGTAGAATGACTGCATTTTTGCTCCAGGGTAATAATTTAGGTTTTATTCGGTAAAAATAGTAAAGTTGATTTAAAAATTGCAATAATTCCTTATCCCCATTCCTTCCTCTTTTTTTTTTTTTATCAAAGTCTTAGGTTCATTGGTGCCCGTTTGTTAGTAGTAATTTCATTTTCAGATTACTAACTTATAATTATTTTAAAGTTATCTTCATTTTTAAGGTATGCAACTAAGTTCGAAACTGTGATTTTAAAAAAACGAGCAAACGAATATATTTTTTTAATGTTTAGTGTCTCTTAGATTAGAATATACATATAAAATTATTTTAAGAATAGTATTATAACAAAAAAATAATTTAAATGAAATATTTTGGCAAAAGATTAACACAGAATTTCTTACTTTCAAACATTCTCTTCTTATGCAAAATGCTTCTATAATAATAATATTTTGTTTATATATATAGCTAAGACATGTCCAGATTGCCTGAACTAGGATTTTTGAAAAATTCCAACTATTTTCAGAGTTTTACTCGTTAAAATAATTATAATTTTTTTTTGTTAAAATTTCTCTCCACTTTAATTATTAAAATATGGATAAATGTACTTCTCTATTTCAAAAATCCTATTCCAGAGAGGTTTGAAGGAAAAGAGGTTTGAGCTGTATATATGCAAAATACTTTTACTACAAAAGCGTTTTTCATAAAAGGAGAATGTTTTGAAATAACTAAATCTATGTTAATTTTTTGCCGAAATGTTACATTTAAATTATTTTTTATTATAAAAGTATTCTTAAAATAATTTTATACGTGTATTTTAACCTAAGTGACACTAAATATTAATAATAATAATAAAAAACTTTCGTTCATATTCATTTGCACAATCACAGTTCCGAACGTAGTCGGGCATCTTAAAATGATAAGACTTTTTTTTTATTGTAATAAATGCTTTGAAATTTACTTATTGATGTGTAACATCTTTTCTCTCGGTAGCTGGATATTTGTTAAGAGTAATTTCGTGAAAAGGGACGGATGTGTGTAACATTATGTGATGTAAATCCGCTCTACTTGATTTGACCAATGAGAATGCGTGGCTGTGTCTTTTCGCTACCCTCGCATGGGAGTCCAACTCTAGTAGCCATCAAGTACTCGAACGCTTGACTCTAAATCCGTTAGTCACGATATTGGGGGACATAAGTGTGGCAGAATGCTTATTTGAAAATGGACAAAGATTTCGGTGGTTGTATACATTTTTTCGTATCAAACGGTTAAAAAAAATTAAAGATTTCCTGCATTTTGTACTTTTACCAAATAACGAAGGTGATTCTGCTCTTTTAAAAAATTATCACTCGCTTTCCCTGATTTTAAGTGGTGATTTTAACTTTAACTTCAGTTTGCCAAAAGCTGAGCCGCTCATAGCTTTTATGAAGGAAGAACTCAAGCTCAAAATGAACACAAATTAGAATGTTTTGACTGCTAACAGTGGTACTGTTATTGATGCTGTTTTTCAACGGTTTTTAAATACTTTGAAATCACAAGTATATGTGCCATATTTTAGTTATTATAAGTCTATTGTCTCCGCTCTTCCCCCAATTGAACAAGAATAATTATTTTTGATAAAATATTGCATTACTCGTTTGTTTTGTTAATTAAATACAATTTTCATTAAAGATATAATTATTCGATAGAAAATTATTTCCAATCATACCCGATTCATATTTTTTTTTCAGGAAGTAAGTTAATATTGCGTATTTACCACGATAACATGTCAGGTGTTACACATCATAAGCGACTACCGTAAGACTCGTTTTTCTAATTTTTTTTACCTATTGTTATTAGAGAGAGTACATGTAACAAATATTGGCATACATTTTTTAATAAAAGCAATACTTAATTTTTAAAAAGAAATTTAATTTAGAATCCATAAGAAATATTTTACAAATCTCAGTCTTGTATGCAGACACCCATACCAACTTTTCTTATAGACAGATTTAGGCAGAGATGTTTTAAGACATGGGGCAACTGTGGCCGGGCCCAGGGCCTAGGCCGAAATGGGGGCTCGTCTATCTCTCGAATCTGCCTTAATATCCTGATTCGAATAATTTCAAAGGTCAAATGCTATTTCTGGTTGTATTCTTCGAAAAACTGGGAATTTCGGACAATATGTCAACTGGCTACATATGATGGTCGTCGTCCACATACAGGCTTAGGCCTATCACCAAACACTATCATTATTCCTTCAGTTAAAAGGCGGCAGTCGGTCGATCCGGTTTTTGCAATGGTAAGTCATGCACATTTATTTGTTCCAGGTTATTGTTTGTACGAGTATTTGACAACGTATACTATGTATTGTCTACATTTATGGGTCATAAGTGGGTCCTACAATTGTGTAGGGGCCCAGGTCCTCATGAAATCTTAAGACGTCCTTGGTTTCAGGTACTTGCAAATCAAATTTCAGTTGTATTCGTCATTATTGTAAGAGGAGTAGCATTTCAAAATTTCTTCATAATTTTTTTAAATTTTTCTTTAAAAAATGAAATGGTTAACTTGTTGTGATAGTTTGAGGACAAAAACTGTTTTACCGAATACAAATGCATAGGTTACAAGCAAAATGACTTTAAAAACTATTAAATCAAAGATTTATTTTCCAATCGCACCGTGTTTCCCTAAGTAGTAGATTTTTTTGAAATGAGAGAAGTGTTATTAATATTATTTAGTTTTTGTTTCTCTCTGAACTATCTTTCGGAATTTTTCCTTATATTTTGACATATTTAAGTAATGATTGTGCATTTTCTATTTATTGTAATTCAAAGAGATATACAATACATTTCCGCGTATAAGCCATGAATTCTTGGAACTTTTTTTTGTAGTTTAAATAAGGGGTACAGCTAATCTCGGAAATCTCTGAAAAAACGTTATTTAGAAGAGATTCCCCTCCCCCTTCTTTAACCATGCGCAAGCGATTTCATTTAACTTTTTGGACATTTTGAATGGAACTTTTATTCTAAAAGAATAAAAAGAGCCACATAAATCCTTGAAAATTAATGTTAGTATTTTTTAAAAATTTCCATTTAATTCTCAAAATTTCAGTTCATTTATTGGAATGTCTGAATGCATATGTTCGTAATACGGCGAGTTTTTTTCTCTAGGGCATGGAATTTAGGTTGATGATCATTTGCCGTATAAGAATTTCTTTTCTAGCCTTTTCCAAAGGGAAAAAAATATGGCGCAGAAATTAAGATTGGGGCAAATAGTGTACAAGGTAACAAATGGATAGAAAAAATGATTTAAATACGTCGCCAGAAGTAAATCTATCTTCGCTGGTGTTTTAATTTACAGCCGTTTGATTGTTACCCCATTCTTTTAAACCGCTTAACAACGTATTTGAAAATTAAGAGAATTTTTTTAATTCTACTCGTATACGGGTTTTGAATTTAGGATAAATTTTTAAGAAGACAAAAAGTACTCTAAGCTTATTTGCTGATTGGCTTATATTTGGAAGTATATGACAATGCTTATAAATTTATTCAGAGAATAAGTTGAATTACTGGTTTATTTATGGTAATACTTCTCAATTTGATCAGTTAAAAATAAATGGTTAAATCTCTCAATAAATCAAATATTTAGATTCTTTCAATTATTAATACCATATAGTATAAAATACAAATACCTTTAAATTCAACTGAATAAATGCAAAATTCATCCCTTACGTCTTTGAGAAAATGTATATTTATTGCAAAGACTCCAATGCATTCATTTCCCTTCTAATGACTTTCTATTCTGAGGCAACATTCTAAACATGTACCTTTCAACACATTTTGGGAACAATTCGTGTAGAATATGTTCATTCGCTTTTGTTAAGTACAAAGTATCCTTTCAACATTCTACGTTGAGATATGTGAGTTCCTAAACTAAATTCATGCAGTATACTTGTTAGGAAGGATATATGTTCTTTCACCTTTTATTAAAAATACTTTGGAGCCATTTTTCTTGGCTGTTTCTGTGATTTTGTTGCTCTACTATTATATAATATTAAAAATTAAAAATAGGAATGAACGATAAACTTATTTAAACTCTTGATTCTTTTTCTCCAAGCTTTCATTTTTCTTTCATATAAAATGGTTCTGTTTTAAACTATTTTAGCCCGTTATCTTTTAACATCTTTTAAGTTATTGCGTAAATAAAAATTTCTTTTTAAAACATACAAAAACCAAACTTTTAATAAATCTCAATCAGTGCGGGGTCTTAGTCATTACCCTTTTTACTTTATCTAAGTTCAATATAGCAAATTTTTGTTAAAATAAAGTATAGGGTCAGTGCTTTTAGCAAATTTTTTGCTAACTTTTAAAATAATATGCCTATTTTTCAGTAGTCGCTTAGTTATCTTAAATGTTACCAGAAATTGCTTAATACCTTAGGGTTTCCTGTAAATGCTTATAAAAGTAATAACGGTTTCAACAAAAATGTAGCTTGATCGGGAGTGAACTCTATGTTTTATTTTAAAGCAGATCTCGATGGAAAGCATCGAGGGAAAGTAAAAATTTCAATTCTTTTTAAAATACTCTGCAGAAATTTTGAAACTGGCTATTGTGATCAAAAGTAGTCAAAAGTATAGATTTATGTCGTAAATGATAAAACAATATACGTAAGTAGAGAATGTAGGTTGATTTTACTATACGAGTACTAGTTGAGTAAAGTACTGTTTCGCCTGAAAATTTTATTTCGTGTAATTTGTCCTCTCAGTTGTTACATCTAGTTCAAATACTTTTTAAATACAGCTAGACATCACTTTATACCTAAGAGTTAAGTGTCTTGGGAAATAAAATAAATTACAGTTTAAAAAAAACACCCTTTTATAGTTAATTGAACTAAGTTGTAATTTAATCTTTTAGTCACCAAATGCGGGATGGGATCCGAAAATGGGAAAAAGTTAATCTTGATGATCCTGATCAGGACAATGGAGCACAATTATTAAACTATTGTATTTATTGTCATCGGTCCTGGACAAGTGAGCAAAATTTTAAATTAATCTGACCTTTCAAAACGGGTGAAAATTGAGTTCAAGGATTCTGTTACATACAAGCGTTTCTTATAAAAGGGTGTTAAAAATAAATATGAATTACCCATTATGGATTAACATGTTTAAAGTTAAAGTAACTAACAATTTTACTTTTAAAAATGTCCTTCATTTGAGCATTATTTTAATATTTAAACCAGAGAAATAATAAGGAAAAAGTATAGTTATTTCTGTTATTAAATGCTAATAATGATGCAGAAGTCAATACAACAAATAGAAAGGAACACAAGAACAGAAAGCAAAGCCTCTCTATACAAGTAATATATTCCTAGTCAAAACCAAATGAAGTCATTAAAAAATTAACAATATTCGCCATTTTTTCCAAGGATAAAACAAACCTTTCAAATCCAACACTGAACAAAAACCCATTCTTAAAACTCACAACATTTTAGCGTGCTATGCATTAAAGTATTCTTTTACGAATATGCAACAAGCATATACTTTACCAGATAGATTTCACAAAGATTTACTCGACAAAAATTGAAAGCAAACTGCGATGAAAATGGCGCGGTGGCGTGGTGAGGCGTCACTAAACTATTCCCTGCGTTTCAGTGAGCGCTATTGACCTTAAGGGCCGCGGAATTCCAAGTGCTATAGTGGACTTAATCAGTTATTTAGCTACGAAGCCGACAGATTTGAGGTTCCACCAAGCTTTCTACAATTAACGTAAATGCGGGAACTGTCTTCGCCAGATTAAGCTTGTTGAACTCTATGCGTGGCTACCAGGAATTATAATCCGCTCACCAGGAATTCCGTGTCTTAACTTACAGAGTAAAATTTCGCCATAGTAATCTCGGTTAATTTTAAGGATAAATATTGTCTGCAGAAGAAATATCTGCGTACAATAAAGCTATTCAACGAATAGAAAGTGATGACTCAAGATATATCGAATAAAGTGCACGAGGAACGTTGGATGGTGTTTTTTAAATGCATTATTAAATGTATGGGTATTTTATTAAAATAAAGTGAGGTTAAGCAAATAATACTAGTTTAAAAAAAATTATCGAATATTTTTCACTTTTTTAAGCTTGTAGATGGAGTCTTTACAAGTTAGTGTTGGGTATATGTTATATTCTTTTGCAATTATATATAATGATATATTGCAATTCTTTTATAATTATTTATCGGGAAAAAAATTAATACAAATATTTTGATATAAAACTTTCTTCTTTTCTAGTTCTTACAAAATTTACTAACAAACTTAGTCATGCAACAGAAATGTAGAATTTTGAGAAAAGTATGGATCAAATATATTATTATTACAAATAATTTTTTGTTCGAATTTCAGGAATTTCTTTTTCAGAGGCACAACAGCCCATGAAGGCCTAGACCTATTGTGACAATTTCAGTTTACGAGACCTTGAGTGCAGAGTTGAATGAGAAAATGATTCGATCAGGTGGGCAGTCTGACGCGAAACCACCAGTGTTTAGTTCCCAAGCAAGCTCGACCCACTGAATGAATGAAACTGAGGCGACCTTGCCCAACCCGGGATTTGAACTCTGGACCGATGACGTGGAAGCATGATACGTTACCACTCAGCCACTGGGATACTATTTCAGGAATATATATGTATATTTAAAATGATATATATATATATGTGTGTGTGTGCGTCTTATATATACACTTACAGTTTTGTGTGACACACACATATTTGTCAAGAAGGTAACGTATTTTTTTTGCTCTTTTTTTAACTTCACATATACTACCTTGTTTCATGTGGACTCTAAATTTATTTTACGTATTAAGAAATATAACTCAATCACAATTTTATAGATAAGTAGAAAATTGTAGCAAATGAGTACTAATGCATTGAAAAATAACAAATTATTAACGAAGAATACTTTAATCAATTCTGAAAATGTAATGTTCTGTTTTCATATATAATGCTGCGTGTTTACCGTCAGTTTTCTCCCTAAAGCTTTTGAAGTTAGAATGAAATAGTTTCCTGTAAAACAGGTACTGTTTTGAAGATTGTTTGAATGTATGGAATTTCAAATGTGTAAAAGGGTGATTCAGATCTGGTATGAAATAAATGAAAGCAGTCCTTAAATTTGTTTAATTAAAATCCATAAAAATTTATATTTTCTATTACTTTTGTCTCGAGAATTTGAAGATACGTATTTAATATTAAAGAGCAGTCAGAGATTGAAAACTGCAGTTTTACTAAGATTAATATATTTGAACTAAAATGATACATGTTTTGTTTTGAGCCTGGTTTTTTTATTCTGACAGTCAGAATTTCAAAAGTATACATCTGTTTTTTTATGTATTGATATATCTTAGTCTTGTTAGACTATGTAACTTAGCTTACTAAATAATTTTTCTCCAAAGAATTGTGGAAAATTGAAGAGGATAATGATTTGCTTTAGTAAAAACATATTAATTGTGTTATATAATGCATCTTTAAAAACTAATCTTAAGGTGTCGTCTACCAGCCTGCTTTGAAATCAAGAAGGTGTGCTAATCCTAAGGAATTACTATTTCTTACTTATCAAAAAGAGCAAAAAAAGAAAAATTTACGATTACAGTTTTTACTTTTATTTTTGAAATTATTTTCCCTTTGTTTTGGTAATTATTACATGATGTTATATATTTTAAAAAATTAAAAAATAGATTTACTAAAATTGGCGGGAAAATATATTTTCTGACCTTTTGAATATATTTTTTTTCTATCAAAAGAATTCTGTTGTTTTCAAATCGGTACAACATTCGCGAAATTTGAAAAGGTAGGAAGAAATCTCCTAAAATGAACAATATTTTCACAAATTAAAAATAAAAAAAAGATATAAAAAAATCCTAATGTAGATTTATTAAATAATGGTTATCGCATATGACTTCTCACTGTAAGAAGAGTATAAAGTTTCAGTAGAGAGTTTTTCTAACGTAGAAATATTAAGCCATATTTAGTTTGAAAGTTACTGTTACTGCCAATGCTTTTACTTTCTTAAAACGACTACAGAGATATAAGTCTCCCCATAACAAAATACTCAATGTTCAAAGATATTCTGAAGTAAACATAAACAACATTCTATCAGATTCAAATGTTTAATAAGCCACTTGATCTCCTCACCCATCCATATGTTCGATTTAAAATATGAATATATTACACTTTTTTCGGTCAGTCTTTCCCACACACTCTTTCTATCATTCTCTCTCTCTCTTTCTCACACACTCTCTCTCTCTCTCTTTCTCATACACTCTCTCAATAACTCTCTCTTTCTCACACACTCTGTATCACTCTCTCTCTTCCTTTCTCACACACTCTCTCTCTTTTTCTCACTCACTCTCTCTATCACTCTCTCTCTCTCTCTTTCTCACACACTCTCTCTCTCACATACACACACAGTCCAAAACGATTGTTATTGAGATAAAAATTGACTGTGTTGATGTACATTAATTTAAATTATTGACACACATTGTTTATTAAACTTAACGTGAATTATACGTGTATACACCATTCCTAGAATCCTTGCGTTTTTGTGTCTTTTATCCTTATACTTTTTGATTTCTAAATATTAAATCTGAATAAAAGAAGAAATATGTCCAAGATCACTTTTCATATAATTATATAGAGTACTTTTTGTTTTTTAAAGAATTTTTTACAATATATTGGGATTGCTTCTTTTGTGCTTTATTTCTTATTCATCTTTTATGTGCACAAAATGGTTAATATTTATTTCATTTATTGACAAAATAAAGAAATCTGTTTTTTTCCCATGTTGTTTGAAGGAATATAATCCCCAATAGAACTTATGCTGTTAAGATCCCGACTTTTACCGCAAAATGATTTCCCTTACAACCTTTACTTTATCTATTATCCAGGGGGAGGTGGAGGATATCAATCACAGTAGAATCCGTCATTTACAGAGCTTATGGTATCTGTATTGGGTGAAAAAGGTAACGCCCTTCAGAGCATTTCTTACCACGCTCTTGAGCGATGCGAGGAACTGGGGTGCTCGATACCCTCTGGATAGATCTCTCTCAATTCTGAACATAAACTTTTCATGCGGCGTTGGTCTTTCTGTGTGCGCTGAAGATGTGTTGCTAAACGTAAGTGGGAAGTTTATGAAAATCTGCATGGTAACTCAGGATTATCCAGTTTTTCTGACTGTTGGTACACTCAGAGAGTGCTATGATTATTTCATATCAAAAATAAATAAAATGAATCATTTACACTACGCAATAAATGTAACAAAGTATTAACACATGTTGCTTTAAGAAATCCGACTACCCTAAAATTATGATTTTTTTCAAAATTCGACAAATTTTGTTTATGACTTTATTTTATAGGCCATCTTATTAGCTTAATAACAATACCAATTTTTTTTATTTTCCCTCCACTAGAACACAAACTACCTACAAGCGTTTTAGTAAAAGCAGATGCCATAACTTTACACAAGATGCCAAACTTTAAAATGCGTTTTACTCGAAAATAATTTGAAAATAATTGGTTGAAATTTTTTGCTTATGTTCTGAATAACTGTAGAAGTGTTTTGATCATCAGATTTATCATTCACTGCTTTATTTCAAAATTTGCAGTAATTTATGTGAATATAGTCAATGTTTCTTTAAGCAATTTCGTACAATCACTAAGATAAAGTGCTCTCTAGTTTGGTAAAAACTAAAATATCTCTTATCCTGAAGGTTACTTCAAACAGGAATAATAAAGTAACACATCAAAATTGAAAAGTTGAGAATTTGTTCATAAAATCTTTGTACAGAGCGGGCCCCATTTATGTAGTTTTTTTGTACATTTTTACTAGTTTTTTCCCATTTTAATAATAATAAATTCTTTTCCCTTTTTAAATTTAGGATTTTTTCCCTAAAATATACTAAATAAATATAAAAGTCACACACACACAAAAAAATCTCCATTTTTTCAAAAAAAAAAAAAAAAAAAATTGTCGCAAGTAGTCGGATACCTTAAAACGTAAAGGAGAAAAAATGAATTCCGACATACAAACGACTCAGGCAAAACTATTTGGGGATTGACTACGTTCGGAACCGTGACGTAGAAAAAGAGTATGATAGGATAATTTTTTTTGATATTTGGTGTCATTTGAAGAGAACATATATAATTTTGTTTTAAAACCATTTTTACGGAAAAAAAATGTTTGAATGCAATTTTTTGGCAAAGAATGAAGAAAAAATATGATATTTTCAAAACATTCAACTTTTATAAAAATTTCTCATATAAAAATAATATTTTACTTAATATAGCTAGAGCTCCTATACAGGGGATGAACTAGGTGTTCTAAAATGTATAATTTAGAAGGGAAATGTATTTATATTTTGATATATCAGAGAGAGAGAAGACATATTGTAAGAAAAAACTCCCGTTATTATTTCAATTGATCGTAACTTTGAAAACAATGTGAATTTTTCATAACTCATCGTTCAACCCCGGTATAGAAGTTTTAGCTATATATAGGCAAAATATTATCATTATTGTAGCATTTTTCTTAAAAGGGAAAATGTTTCGAAACTGTGTCATTTTTTCTTCATTTTCTTTCTTTCTTTCTTTTTTTTTTTGCCATAAAACTGCCTAAATATTTTATGTATATTCTAATTCAACTCGCACTAAATATCAGAATATTATTCATATTCAAAATATTAAAACCATTGTACCGAACGTAGACAGTTACGTTAATAAAAACATGTATTAAAAATAAATACAAAATAAATAGAAGCATATATATGTTACTTAACT
>BMAV01016886.1:253748-284936 GCA_019973955.1 Trichonephila inaurata madagascariensis
ATCATTTTATGAAAGATAAAAGAGGTATGTTTAAAACCACTCTATCGACTTTTAAAAGCTTCGAACCGGCTTATCTTACTTAACGCGGATTAAACCCGCCTTGATTAAGAAAGTATCAGGGAATAAATGACTAGGAGAGTCCGGAAAGAAAAGAAAAAAAACTTGCGTGGAGCCTCCATTCACTGTTAAACAAGCAAGAGTCGCTTTCCGTAATTATTCAATAGCATTTTCGTAAACTCCGGGTCCTAATTAGCAATTTAATGAATAGATTTTAAAGGCGGGCGAGGCGAACATCGCTAAGCGTAGTCTAAAACTTCCCGTGGGACCGAAGCCGACGAGAATTATCAAGAATTTCTCACGTTTTTGGGTTTCTTTGGATGGCTGGGTACTGGAAAGAGAATGTTTAGTTTCAGTCCACACATACTTAGTGATAGTGTGGGAACTATTTAAGGGCTTCGTTTTCATATTAAACAATTTAAAAATAGGTTTAATATGTCTAGATTTGTATTTATTGTATTCTTGTAATAAATAAATAGTTTCATTAAGTTATTGTATTGTAACTGTGTCTATTCCTAAAATTAGTTTTTATTATATTTTTATTCATTTGGATTATATCGGAGGGGCTACTTATAGGTATTAATAAAGGATTTGTATGTGTTCTTTTTAATGAAAGGATGTTTATTCCTATTCTCAACTAGCGAGTGGTTCTCAACACTCTTGTGTACCCTCAAATTTTTTTAAGATTATTAATTATACTCTGAGTAAATACTCTGAGTTTTATAGAAATGAACTAAGAATATTCATGGTATATATAACATTTTTTCGTGGATAGATAGATATAAAAAATTTTTGTTGGGTTCGTAAGCCATTTGGGATAGCGAATACATCTGTATATGAATTAACTTTGAAGGAAGAGGAAAAACTAATTTTGCTCTGTTATAATAGAGAATTAATTTCAAAACATTCGGAAGAGTCACTTAATTCATTTTGGATTAAAATTATAGACTATTATCTCATGATACCCAAAATAGCTTTAAAATTATTGTTACAATTGTCTATATCTTATTTGCGTGAATTCGGATTTTAAGCATTAACAAATATAAAAATTTAAAAAAAAAGATTGAGGTTTTTAAATGTGTTGTTGTTGCTCATGCCACCTGCCTGACATAGTCAGATCGAGGCCCACGAAATTCATCTTGGCAATGGGCTAGAAATACGCCTGTCGTTGGCTCTAAGCCTTGAGCACCATACAGGTGACAGTAAAATTTAGCTCGGAGAAATTCCCGAAGAAACGATAGATGGTGACACCACCTATCTCCACCTCCACAATTTAGACATGGAACTGAATTGGAGGGAAATTTTCTACAGTTCCCTGCACTCGTGATTCAGCCCACAGGACTTTCGGACCCACTGATTTAACGAGCACGTGCTCCGCGTGTACTCGGAGGGTATTTGGCGGTATGGGCATCAAACCCAGGCCTTCCGGTCAGGAGTCCGGTGCTCTAACCACTAGGCTACCCACGGCCACAATGTTTTAAATGTAGAAGATATTATAATTTTATTGTAGAATGGCGTTAAATGTAGAGTGGCATTATCATTTTTACGATCAAATATAAACTAAATTATCAAAAATCATCCTCAAATATCACATATCACATTAAATGTGTGTGTGTTTTTATATTTAATATATAATCAATTACTCAATAAATATTTTGCTATCGTTGCCGTATTTATTGTTTTATTTAATATTGAATAGTATAACAACAATAAACTATTTTACGTGGTGTATTATGGGTAAGAAAAATTCTTTTAAACTTATTTTATTGATGGTGTGCCGCCTAACTTTGAAGTTGTTAAAAATGTACTGCAAAAAAAAAAAAAAAAAAAAGGTTGAAAGTTACTTTTCTATGGCAAGGGTCCGCAATTACCGGTCCGTGGATTAAATAGTACCGGCCGCACAAGGAACATTAAATAATTTCTATTTTATTTTGCGCGTGATTTTCTCTCACGTTTGTGGGACTCTTTTATTGAAATCACTTTATATATTACATGATAAAACCCTTTATATTCATTTTTGGAGAAATTCTATTTTATTCTGAAGGCAGGTTTAAATACTATTAAATTAAAATTATTAAATAAACAATCTAAAATACAAGCAATCGACATCCCTTCTCCCCGGGCCATGGTAAAATTATCAAAAGTTAACGGGTCCGCGGCGATTGAAAGTTAGGGTAACACTGCTCTGGGGAACATTTATTTATTCACTTGTTTTTCAAAAATTGTTCGATTAGTTTGTATGGCCACTAAACATACATAGTGTAATTTGTAAATATTCCCTGGTGGAAATCCCATTATAACAGTCGGTTAGTGTTTATTAACGTCCCATTATAAAGCAACACGAGGGCTATTGGTTATGGATCTCGTAATTTTGAATCTTGGTCAAGTGCACAGAGGACAACACCTGAGCTCTGATACCCCGTCTCCAAACTACCACATAACTTCAATGGGAGGACTTTGCGCCTCGACATATTTAATGTGCATCACCCTCTCTATACGGCTGGTCTTCAGTGGTAGAATGGCTCAAACTCATGACACGACGGATAGTAACCATTAGGCAAACCATGGCGACATTGTATTATTACATTTCGTAATAAAGATATACATTCTATATTGAAGGATATAATAATATTTATAGAAGAGATATTTAAAGCGTATTCGTTTAACTTTTCAGAATTTTTAAGACGTTACGAGACGAATATGAAAAATTTGAAATATTTGAAGCAAAATATTTCTTCTGAAGTATACTACATTTTGTAAGTAAATACTGAGATATTGTTTTCATTATTAATTCATTTCTCTTATTTTAGATTACAAGAAACTTAAACATAGATTTTTTATGAATATGTTGGAGCATCTATTTTCAGTGTATTTTAACTGTCTGATACATAGAAATATTAATAAGTGTTCATAAGTACGTGTACTAAATTATAATGTAGTTGGTAAAAGTCATCTCATGTCTGTAAAATAAGTAATACTGAAAATATAAAGCCTCCAAAAACAATCCTTGTTCAACTTATGTAATCGCATCCAAACTTTTTGTTCGGAACCTAAATTTCATTGCCGTCAAAGAGTACTCTTCAAAAAATTTATTATCGGAAGAGATAAAAAAATGTTTTTAGTGTTACAGTTAGAAAATTTTGGAGACCTTAATTTTCCAATATTTAGGGCTTCATGCACTGTGTTAAAGCTCTTAATTTGTGTTTGTTAAGTGAGTTGTGTGTTGTTAACAATTAATCAGTCTTGCGATGTAATATTTAAATATAGAGTCGTGAACTCAAGCCCTGATCCCACTAAAGACTTATCATGTGGAATAAGCGAAGTTGCACATTTAATAAGAAACCGTTCTTTAAATTATCTTATTCCATGGCGTGAAAATTATGAAAGTGAGACATTAATTTGGGCTGGGGTCGGAAAACCACGGCTTGAGAGCCTTACGGAGCTCTTTGCACAGGCAGGGGTGGCCTCAGTAGCCTAGTAATCATAGTCACGGGCTCATGGCCGGCGTATCATGAATTCGAGTCACTGTGCTACTGAAGACATGCTGTATAGATGAAGGGAAGTCTTCTGTAGCTTTAGGGCTATAACTAGAGATAATGGGCTGACGCACGATAAATCTGCCGTAATTCAAAGTACTGTATTTGGCGTGGTGTTGTATTTTGGAGAGGAGGTGTCAGCTCAGGTTTTGTCCTCGTCCCCTGATCGTGATTCAAAGTATCGAAGTCTGTCGCATATAGGCCTCGCGTTGCTTTATAGCGTTAAGTTGAAAATACTTACTCCCTTTGAACAGACTGATGCTGCTTTTTAGACTTTTGCCTCAAAGTATTATTAAAAAAATGTGTATCTATTAGAAAGTTATTGTTCCTATTTCTCTTTTATAATTATGTATTGAAAAGATTTATCAGTATTTGTATATATACATTTAAACATTTGACTGGTTTAAGACAATTACTTCTGAGATAAATAGTTTTTCATTAGCTAGCTTTGTTGAGAATCAGTGAAAGTGTCAGGACAAGTAATATAAATTTTATATAAAAATGATATAGGATATGTATTAGGCAAATAAGCTTCCTAAACTTTATATGCAAGAGCAACCAATTTGAATTATTATTGTACATTTGAAATTACAAAATATTGACCCTACTTTGTTACTAATACAGAAATTTTATCGCGAAACTGGAAAATTTTTTTATGAACTTTAAGACGTTTTGACTTTAATATACCTTATTTGTGCCACAGAAATAAAAATAACTCAGATTGTTCTTTTGTTTTGAAGGAATAGAAAAAGAATGCTATCCCGGAATAAGGTCACGTGTATGCATATAAAAAGATCTCTGATGGTTTAGATATCTTGTTTTGTTAACTACTTGGATTTTCTCACGAAAGTTTGCCACAACACCTGAACTTGAGTATCACCTCATCTTTTGATCATAAGTTTAAAATTCAGAAAACTATCACTAATTGTCTTCTTATAATTCTAAAGAAAAGTTTATCCAAACAAAGATCAAGCTATCACAGAACTTAATCTAGAAAAAAGCGGCACTGAAAATGGTAGGATAAGACAAAAACAAATCTTTCATAAAGTTACTGTATTTTTGTTTCTACCAAATAGTTTTTCTATAATTCTTAGAAATTATGGACTATATAAAAAAGAAAAGAAAAAGACAACACAAATTTCTCATTAAATATCTATCAAGTACATCTGTTCATACACAGAACAGAAAAATTAGTATGACAAAATTCTAGTGAAGGAGCAAGAAGCTAGTTATTCGCATTCTCTGAAATTGAGAAAAGCCATCATAGATTCCCGAAATTGATTTAAATCCCTGATTTTCCCAGAAATTTATCCACTAATTATAACGGGAATCCTTGAATTTAGTTAATGGTATTTGAAGTTTTTAATGTCTGTACATACATATATATATGATTCTCAACAACGGATTTCGATCTATTTACCATTAAATAGGTTTACGCTAAGTAAAAGCTACTAAAACTATCGATTTTTACTGTGTAGGAGTTTGTGATTTAAGTAATTCAGTGTTTCTCAAAGTGTGGGGTGCCCCCCAGGGGGACGTGATAATCTTACAAGGGGGGCGAGAGCCTATCGAAAAGCCGAAATTAAAAGAGAGATTATTATAAAATTATCAATTTACTAAAAAAAAAAGAAAACAAATTATATTCTGACGTATACATTACACAGTACACACATTCACTCTAATATACTATATGATATAAATGTATCGATACGGCACAATATATTTGATACTAAGTATCAATATTACGTTAAGAACAAGTTTAATAATTACTAGTAATTTTTTCATGGGCTTATGATGTACTAAAATTTAATACTTATCTTGATAATTTGTAAGGTCGTATTATAGCTTTAGCATCAAAGTACATCATTATTACTGCATTCAATACTTTGTTATTGCATGGGGGGGCGATGAAACTTATGATTGAAAATTGGGTCGCGAATATCGAAAGTTTGAGAAGCACTGAAGTAATTTATTGTTTGTGTTTTTTGATTCTTAACAGTAAAGTTATTTATAATTATAATTTTTTGTAGTTGAAACTATATTGCAATTGTGTGTAAACTTCTAGTCCAAAAATGTTTCTTTTTATTCTTTAGATCAAAGTTAAAACTTATATTAATGCTAATAAAATGAATTAATTTCAAGAATTTTCAAACAAATCTTTCAAAAATAGTAAGAACTCAAGAGATACTTGGGAAATTCTTTTAGTTGGCTGTATGCTATACTATTTTACACAAACGAGTCACAATAAATTCCCATTTTTTTAATACCATGTGATTAGTAATACGATAAACTAATATTTATAATCCAATATACAGCCCCTTAAGTCCAAAGATTTTTCTATTGTAATATTTGACATTGTATATTCCTTGAGATGCTGGAGGAATTTTTGAAAACGTTTTGATTAAGGAATTTCGTAACATGAGAAACACCAATATGCAAAAGACTTCGTCATGTACGAATACATTTCTTTCCAAGAAAATACTTTTTTTTTTCAGAATTGGAAAAATTGAAATAAATTGGAAAATTGGAAAAGAGAAATTATCTCCCTTTTGATGTAAAAATTTTTACAAAAAGTTGAAGGGGGAGAAAGAGCTTTGTCAAAAAAATGAGATATTCATTCCAAATAAGGGGACCTATTTTCTAAGCTCGTATAACTTTGAAACTTACAAGAGAATTTTACGAATATTTAACATGAAGTCAGTTTTTAAGGGATACGGTTCAATTAAAATAAATATCTTGAATTTAATGCTTCTTTTAGGTTTTTTTCCTTTGCAGTCTACGTATATGCAATATATAAAAGTGTTCTTCTCAAAATACCACAAAAATATGTAACTTTTTTGAAAACATTAAAATTTATGAAGTGATTTTAAAATGCTGTTTTCCTTCTGATATATTTCAGCTATTTTTTTACGAAATTTTATTTGCAAATTTATCGAACTGCTGTTTTCCTTCTAATATATTTCAGCTATTTTTTTACGAAATTTTATTTGCAAATTTATTGAACTATGTACAAGAAAGGTTGGTACATGGAGTTTGTGATAATATGGATGCACAGATATTTCTGTACAATCTAAAAAATACCTATTTAGAAGTTAATTAACTGTGTTGATTAATTATTTAATCAATGGCGTAATGTACATCCCGCACTGCGGGGAGATCCAGGACTCTAGAGGGATCCAAAGCCTGAGTGATGCCAAGTACATAAGTGCCTGACTTTGCAGGGGTGCGCTAATATTCTCTGTTATGACACTATATTTAATACATTAATGTAAATTAATTTTCTTTGAGTCGTTATATTGATACTAGTTTTGCTTAGTCACAATATGAATTACCTAAGTTATTCAGGATGACTATTTTTATTTTTACTGTACTTTATCTTTAAAAGCAACTTCAGTCAATTAACAAGTAAATTTCATAACTATGTAAACATATTTTTAAGTTTGTAGCTTGTATAAAAGAGCGATGAATAACATTTCATACATTAAGTATACATTTTTAAGTTAAAAAGTAATAAACTTTTAAAAATCATATCTATAAATTGATAAAACTAGTCCTATAGTTTACTATTAGATATGGCCGTGGGTAGCCTAGTGATTAGAGCACCGGACTCCGGACCGGAAGGCCTGGGTTCGATGCCGTACCGCCAAATACCCTCCGAGTACACGTGGAGCACGTGCTCATTAAATCAGTGGGTACGAAAGTCTTGTTAGCTGAATCACGAGTGCAGAGAACTGGAGAAAATTTCCCTCCAATTCGGTTCCATGCCTAAATTGTGGAGGTGGTGTCGCCAACTATATCGTTCCTTCGGGAATTTCTCCGAGCTAAATCGTACTGTCACCTGTATGGTACTCAAGGCTAAAAGCCAACGACAGGCGTACATCTAGCCCATTGCCACGATGAGACAGGTGGCATGAGCAACAACACTATTAGATTGTTTCTCCAATCACACTTATTTCTATAAGTCATGCATAAGTTATGAAAAATTCTTATGATCTTACGAAATCCCGTAAAATAATATTTAAATTTCCAATATTCAGTTTTTAAAAAAATATTCTAAATTAAAAATTGAGAGTTACATATTCTGCTTGAGTAAGGGATAGTATGGCATAAAACTTACTAAGAAAACGAACCTTCAATTCATTTTAGATGTAATTTTAAATAAATTGTATCCATATACCCCATCTATCAAATTTTAAATATATGCATTAGTACTACAGACATAAATTTAAAATCAAATTAAATTGAAACTCTACTTAAAAAATAATGAAATATTACAAATATTTAAACTGAATATCAACCATTTGCGTTAAAAATACTTAAGTAGGTTTCTCCATTTTATTTTTTTGTTAAAACACAAGACAATTACTTCAACAATGAAAATGAAGAATTATATTACCTTAAAGTAAGTTTAGAAGTGAAAAGATGTTAATCATAAAAGCATAAATCACAATGAAATTAAACAAAATTAGCGCAAAGCATTAATCTTCATTACGAAATATTGATCTAAGTATCATTTAATTTCGCATTTCTTAAAAGATCTCGCTTTTACTTCCAGATTGCTTTTACAATTGAAATAAAAAATAGTTTTTTTAAATCATTTTTGTTGTTGTTTGCTTTATTTGTTTTCCATTCTTTAATGCTTGTCTGGTTACCTTATTTATATGCTCAATACAAATTAATTCATATTTGAGTAATTCTGTAAACATTTATAAGTTTAAGAAATAATAAGGATTTTGTAAGAATGTGCGTTTGCTGTTCAAGACCTTAGGAACTTTATGATAATATTATTTAAAAAGTCATATCAATCTTTTACTAGAAAACAGTGGCCTCCAATTGATATCTTATTAAGATATATATAATGTAATATTTATGTTTGTTATACTTTTGATTCTCATATAATTTTCCCCCCTATATTGCTAACACAAAACATTTACAACGATAATAAGTACGTAAGGAATATTAATATATTATACTAGCCTAATAAATATATTGAATTGTATCATTTCCTCCAGACATACGAATATAATCCGAAATGACATGCATACTATTTTTACCAGTAAAAATGTATGAATTGTGTGTATGGTAAGTAATAACAATAGTAAATTGTGATTCTCATCTGATACGATCGTGATTTGATTGATTATGTAGCGTTAAATCTCGGACTGCTTTGATTTACTGGATTGGCAGCATAATATTTTCAAACTCTTCTACGTTTAATTGCGTTTTTGTTCAGTTGCAACATGCCGATTACTACAAATAGAGCTTCTCTTCAAGAAATGGTGAGAGCTTTTTCTGTCGATTTGAAACGTTGCTTTGGGATTGTATATTATTTTCATTTTGCTTAATTTTTGCTTTAATATTGAGGGGAAAGTTTATTTTTGATTGAGGCTGAATATTTAATGGCTTCACTTTCTCCAAAACAAAAAAAAAATCCTTTCCATAAATTTGTTTAATACTCATTAATTGAATCAATAATCCTCTTACAAAATCTAGCAATTGCCTTAGTTCTCGTAGTAAAATTTAAGTCTTATAATAATAATAATTGTATGCATGCTTCTAAATAAGAAATGTAACGATGATCTAGAAGGTACGGAAACGGGATTCCAATTATCAGAGGAGACAAAGTGATTGATGATTTCTGGTATAGACATTTTTTAATCAGTTTGTTATTATTTTTAAAATTTTCTTTTATAAAATCAAAAATAATTCAAAATTAAGTAACATCAGAAAAGACGCTAATGAACATGATACGAATTTTCTGATAGAATTTAATATTTATAAAATAAATAACTATCACTTCCCTACGTATAGCTTAAGGTAGATAAACCTGTTAAATCACGAGTTCCGAATGTGGTGGCGTAGTGCGAAACTCTAGAGCATTGATTCTCAAAGTGCTCTATATAAACCCTCAGGGGTCTATAACAACTCGCAAGGGGTCCAAGCCAGCAAAAAAATAATTTGGGAATCTATGAAGTGCAAATGAGAGTCTATGATTATGGCCCTCTTTAAACCAGATCGTGACTTTTATCTTTAAAAAAATTTGATCTAATGTATATCAGATTTTACCAGTTTTGTACATTTATTTACTACACTTAGTGAGGTCAGTTTGGGGTTACTAGGTGACAGCGTAAATTTTATTAAGACAAGGACCATTTCAGCATTTCTTTTCATAATTAAGCAAATGAAGTATAAAATTGGACGTCGTGAATTTTCTCAATTTGTCCCAGACAATCTGTCTGGACATTTTAACCTACGTTCAGTATTTAAATGCCCTTTACTCAAATTTTGAAACTAGGTTTGAGATTGCTTTTTTATAGTGACACCACAGTAGACAACGAATTCATATAGTCACTTTAAAAAAAAAATGTCATACTATAATAAGAACTGATCAGAATAGGCCCTATAACGAGGACCTTAAAATAAAGTTTAGAAATTGATGTCAGCAATTTTGGCTTTTAAAATACATATCTGTTATTTGTCGCGAATTATGGAATATCGTGAGGAAGTATTTAATTGCTTTTCCTCGAGAGAGATAGTTTCAGTGAGTTTGCCAATTTTAAAAACAAAAAAGAAAGGCTTGAAAAAACTTGACACTTAATAACAAAGAAGATTTAGGGTTAAACGTGACTACATTGATATTAAATGTTCAAAATTTATTTTTGAAACACCAGATTCACCCCTTTCAATAAAAACATTTGTTTATTTTGTTCAATTATTTTATGTATTAATTTAATTTTAACTTAATTCATTAACATGTGCTTCTTAAGTTTTAAACGCTACACTTCACTACTGTTGGTAACTTAAATCTTTTAAAGTAAGTAGCAGTACCAGCTGTCAAAAAGACACTTAAGTTGATAAATTTGCAAAATATCAATATTAGGTAAGCAGGGGTCTACCCGAAACCATAACACATGGCAAGGGGTCTATGGGACAAAAATGTTTGGGAACCTCTGCTATAGAGAGTGAATACAACTATAGTGACACACTCGACTATGACTTCAAATTACAAGGTCCATCATAAATGACACGTTATGATACTGTGATGAAAAAATGAAAGAAAGATAAAAATTTTAATTTATTAAAAAGAGTATAATTTAAGTAAAATGTTCGTTCGAAAATAAGTCATTCCCTTTAGTAACTCAATGCTTAAGGGGTCTCAGGGTTGTTAAATTTTTCTAGAGGTCTCAAAATATAAATAATTTTCAAACAGGTATAATTCTTTTAAATTTAAATTAAATGATTCGAATCTTTTACACATTATTTATAAAAGAATGGGGCTTCAGAAAAGTATAAAATGTTTAAAATATAATCATAATTTTAAAAATCATAAGCATATGAAAATTCTATGATAAATATTAAGTATTTTTGTGTTGCGCACGCTATTTTCTAAAATAGTAGCGTCTGATGCATAAAAATTTATAGAATTATAGAATGCATCATACTTTTTAAGCCGTACCTAATTTTAGTATTATATATCTTTTGTATTTCAAAATATTTGTAAAACATTGCAATTTTTTAAATATTTTTAAAAAATGTATTTTTTTTTATTTATTAAAATATGTAAGTTATTATTCTATTTATATAAAATAGCTACAGTGTAATGAGAATACATTTAACTTTATTATTCAACTTATAGCTAGTAATTAAAGATACTATTTTAGAAAATAGCGTGCGCAACGCAAAAAATAATTAATATTTATCATAGAATTTTCCTATGCTTATGATTTTTAAAATTATGATTATATTTTATACTTTTCTGAAGCCCCATTCTTTTATAAATAATGTGTAAAAGATTCGAATCATTTAATTTAAATTTAAAGGAATTATACCTGTTTGAAAATTGTTTATATTTTCAGACCTCTAGAAAAATTTAACACCCCTGAGACCTCTTAATGGAGAAGGAGAAAGAAAGTTGTATCACCCTCCGAACCAACTTAAATTCCTCAGTGATTATCGAAACAGTAAAGTAAACCAGATATTCTACTTAAAAAGCATTTCTATGCTAACAAATTATTACTATTTGCATTTATTGCTTTTTCATAACGTTAATTCCACAAATATAATTCAAGTACTGAAACTTATTTCTATTACAAGTACATTTTACTGCTCCTATAATAATGCAATGCCGCTTTTTAAAAATATATTTCTTGTTATTATAATAATTTATCTTTAACAATAATAAAGAATGACTAATTTTCTGTCATTTAAAAGCATTGAATTTTCATACAGATTCAGTTAGAAATAACTACTTTCTAGTATATCGATTCTACGTTATTTTCGGATATTTACTCTCTCATTTTTCCTTTTTAAATTCCAGTAATATAGAAGAATGGCTAAAATGTCAATATAACTATAAAGTCTGTACTCTTTCTTCCTCTTCCAGTACTTTCAGTAAGTGCATTGCAAAATGCGCAGGAAAGCTCTATTTCAGTTATTTTTCATAAGATTTAAAAACGTAGCTTTTATGAAAATATATTTTAAAATATGATATTTATTTTTCTAAAATAGAACTCGCTAAATTACAGCTGAAGGAAAATATTCACATAGTAGAAAATACTCCATTTTCAATAACATTTTTAAATATTAAATGCGTATCTGTTAGTTAAAAAGTATTTTATTATAAATTATTTAATTCATTTGATAATAATTCATAAGAAATATTTTCGTAAATATTTATGTAAAATGATCGATTAGTATTTCAGATATGTCTTGAAATAAACTAATATTTCATGTTATTAAAGAAATGATAAGATGATACCATCATTTGAAAATTAACATAGTATTGTGTAAAAATAAGTTTTAATAAATATGAAAAATGAAAAGAAAAAAAAAACTACATTAGAATTTAGTAAGAGAGTGGACATTTTACAAAAATACCACACTTAAGAACTAGTAGGAATATATTTTTTTAATTATTCAAAACTGCCTAAAAATAGAATTATATTTAAATACATGAGATAAAACAAAAAATGTTGATATGACTCAGGAGTTTATATGATTTTTTATAAAAACAAAATTATCAGTATTCTTTGATCGGAATTCTAAAACTCATAAAACTGATTATGATAAAAGTCGAAAGCCATTTTTATCAACAATTGGAACAATTTTTATTTATGACTGAAAGTTTTACAGATCTGACCATTGGGCATTTTTGAATTGTGTCTATTTATCAAATAAACATCAATATCTAATGTAACGAAGTATATTTTTTGTCATCTTTCAAACGTAAGTTTAATTTGGATCCTTTGTTGCTTTAGTTTAATGAAACAAAGATTTTTTTTTTATTCAACACTTTTTTCATGCATAATAGCTCTAATAATATTTTTAATACCACTAAAAGCTATTAATGATTATAAATTCATTAATTGTCTTTTATGATTGTTTTAAATGCTATCTAATTTTTTAAATATATCGAGCATGCGTCATACATCACATCAGTGGCGCACACAAGGGGGGGTCCTGGGGGCCCGGCCCCCCCCCCCCCCAAAGCCCTTTATTTTTTTCCGATCGGTTATAATTCTAAGTATATAATGCGTAAAACTTAATTAAATATTAATTATTAATGATTAATTTTGTTAATTAATGCTAATTATTTATTCAATAATTAGTTTTTTAATGTGTTTTGTTCCTGAAAATTGACAAAATCAAAAATAGCATGATACAAGAATGGTGAACTTTCAACCCCGGAATCCCCTTGAAAAATTCCTGTGTGCGCTACTGCATCACATCTTTTATAAGTGATAAAAATGGGTTGCCAAATTATTGTTTTCCATACTGTTTAAAGGAAATTTTTATAAATAAGTGCCTTTTCCTGATTTCAAACCAAGTATACATGTCAGATTTTGATATCAATAAAAAATCAATGCACCAGAAAGATTACCCCCCCCCCCCCCTTCCCCGGGGACCTGAGTTTTTGATAGGGTTCCATACTATGATCCATATTCTCTCAATGATTATTACCTTTCATTAATGTCTTGATAAAATATTTGGTTTTGCAACTTAAAATAAATACGTTTGAACAAAAACTCTCGTGTTATAATTTTTATGTGCTTCATCAACAAGTTGTTTTATTATCAATATATGAAGAATACCAACGATTCATCTTCTGATTTTCTCAATTTTAAGAAAGGACATCTTAACTAAAACGTCAACTTCACCCTCGAAAAGAAGAGCCTCGTGTAATTTCCACACGCCCCCCTGCTACCAAGCCCTCATCTTTTCTGTGTAAGACACCCCCATCATCCCACCGTGGTAGCACGGCAACCAAAATTAATGAACCAGCAGCTTACAGAACGTCTATTACTTTATATAATTAGCTCGTTAATAAGCATGGAATGGTTATTTACCAAACCTCCAGAAGTCTGAGAAGTTAATCACAGAAGGAACTTTTATTGAGTTTTATGGCAAATGTCGGTAATTTGTCTCCGAGGTTCGATGGGAAAACTTAGGGCCCCTTGATCGATCTGTGGACGAGACTATGGGAACTCCGGCATGTATTTAAAGATTTTTGAACAGGACCAAGATATCTCGGGGAAGGAAGAGATGATTTCGTGACCCTATCCATTACAGATGGAAGAAAATAATCTTTCGAAGTGGGCGAGCACACGAACCAAACATATTAAGGGCTGTACCTGCGCCCTTTAATTGCGTGTGCCCCTAAATACGAGATCACCATTCTGAAGGGTGCATTTGCTGCTGCTTGCTGCTTGTGCAGGAACACGTGTTCCGTCTGGAGTTGGAGGGAAGATTTCGAATGTTCCTGCTTGGGGCGGATACTAGGAACCGCCCCGGGTTGGACGGCGGATATATATTCTTTTTTTGTTTATTTGTTTTCGTTTGGCTTAGCGTGTCTTTAAATCGTAAACTACTCAATGGGATTGCATTCTATTTACAATCGAGGATATCAAATGGAATGGCATATCATTTCTGGGTTCGAATTTACTTAATATCCCTATTAGGGCTGTGACCAAGGGATATGGATGTAATGAAGATTAACTGAAATAATTTGGAATAAATATTATTAAGTAATGTTCGGAAAATTCATAATCCTTCTGAGATTCAATGGAAAAGTTATTTACTTCAAAAGAACATGAAGTAAGAGATTAAATTTCAAGTTTCTGCTAATTTTGTCGTTCTTTGTTAATTAGTAAAGCCAATGTAGTCCAGTTATAATGATAATGAATTTCATGGCTTAGAATGTTTAAGTAAAACTATTTGCTCAGTTTTTCTGATTTCACAATAATCTTCCAGGCTTACTAATGAAAGAAAGGAGAGGGGCTATTTCATGTTAATTAGAGCGATCTCTTTAAGTCAGTGCTTCTCGAAGTTCCAATATTTGCGACCCAATATTCAATCATAATTTTCATCACGCTCCCCTCCATACGATAACAATGAATTGAATTTAAAAATACTATACTTTGATGCTAAAACTACAATGCGACTTAAATCTCTTAAGTGCAACCGGGGTGTATAAACGTCTCGATCAGCCAAACCGCTATTTCCCTCGGACGTATATATACGTCTTTCCAAAGAACTAACCTTTCTGTGAACTGCTATTCATAAAACTATTCCGAAGGCAATGGAATGCAACAAAAAGGGCCTTGACTGTGTTTGCGAAGGATTTACTTATTTCAGAGGATTTGCTTATGTGTATTATTTTCATCCCCCCAATACATCACATACGTACGCCTCCTTGGTAAAAGGTGGCATAGGGGTGCGAATAGCTTAACTTTTAATCCGCAGTCAAAGGGTTAATTATAAACCATACAGATTATCAAGAAAAGTGTTAATTTTTGTATGTACTTTGCATATGACAAGTCCATGGGGCCACTGGTAATTTTAAAGTGGTTCTTAACTTAGTGTTGCTAAATTAATTATAAAATACTTTGGGCAGTACTGATACATTTATAAGTACATTATATCAGTGTTAATGCGTCTTTTGCTTTTTATTCTGTCAGAATGTATTTTGTTTGTTTATTTTCAGTAAATTAGGGGGGCTGCGGTAGCCCAGTGGTCTAGGTATCGGATCATGTCAGGTATGTCATGAGTTTGAGCCCAGTACCACTAAAGACCCGCCGTGTAGGGCAGCGATGCACGTTAAATCTGTCGACAGCTGAAACGTCATCCCATTGGTGTGGTAGTTAGGAGAGGGTGTTGCCAGCTCAGGTGTCATCCACGTCTCTTGACCATGATTCAAAATTACGAGGTCCGTCGTCAAAAGCCCTCGTGTAGCTGAACAGTACGACGTTAATATTCACTCACACACTCACTTCAGTCAATTAGTATAATTTTCTTAAATAATCTTTAGTTTTAGACTTTTCAATATGCTTGCCCCCCTCGTAGATTTATCCCCCCCCAAGGGGTTTCCTTACAGTTTGAGAAATGCTGCTTTAGGTCCTTATGCAGTATTGTAGGGAAATTAGTACATAGTAGTGTTGATCAGAAATCATCCTAATGAATTCGTTTCAATTCGTGGTCTGTAGTCAATGTGTCTATTATATATTTATAGTCCTAAAACGTAAATTAATGTTCATTACTGATTGTATAAATAATGATTTATTTAAAATTATATAGTCATTGAACTAACTTATTATCAAATACCTTATTTAATATGAGTCATAAACTAATTTTGATTATAGTTATATTGTAACAATATTAAAATAACTTTAATCAACAAGTGTTATGAGAGTTAATAATGTTAAGCTTGAAATGTAAGCTGTATCATTTGTATTGAAATGGGGGGGAGTAGTAATTGTGTAACTTCTTTATTATTTATCTACGTACTTTGTAGTTGATACATCAGATGGAAAAACATAATACAATGATAAGTTAAGTATCAAAAGTAACTTTGAACTAAAACTTAAATTCATAATCCTCATGAGCTTCAATGGAAAAATTATTTACTTTAAAGAACATGAAGCAAAAGATTAAATTCCAAGTTTTTGCTAAATTTTTAGAGCTTTATTAATTAGTAGAGTTATAGTAGACCAGTAAAGTTACTTATAGTTAACTTGTCACTGTATTATTACATTGGATGTATGAGCTATAATGTAGATAAATAATAATGTAGATAAATTATTTGAATAATATTATTTTTCCTATTGTTGCAAAATTAATTTGTCCATAAAAAATGATTTTTATAAAGAAAAATTCAATTCGAGTGGAATAATCTTATAAATATCTAAGTCAGTGCAAGTATATATACTTGCGACCCAATTTTCAATCATAATTTTCATCGCGCCCCCCTCCATCCAATAACATGTATTGAATTCAATAATAATATATTTTGACGTAAAGTTACACACAATACGACTTTAATTATAAACTGTACAAATTATCAAGATAAGTATTAAATTTTGCATATAATTTTATGACATTCCCAAAGGGTCACTGGTAATTATTAAACTTGTTCTTAACTTAGCACTGTTAAATTAATTATGAAACATATTGTGCAGTATTGATACATTTATAAGTGTATATTATCAGTGTAAATCTATATTTTATGATGTCAGAATATATTTTGGTTTTCTTCCTTTCAGTAATTCATTAATTCTTGTAAAAATTATTTCTTGTTTTCGACTTTTTCATATAGTCGCGCCCCCCTTCTAGGGTTATTACGCCCCCTTAGAGGGTCGTGCCCTACAGTTTGAAAAACACTGATCTAAGTATTTTATTAACATACATGTAGAAAGCAAAGCTGATTTAATGGCTACAATTGTCTGGGTATTGCACTCTTAAAAGAGCCTTTATCTTTCCCTGTGGACTAATTGATCGACAAACAAGGAAAAATTATATGAAAGCTATGTACATGTGCATTGCATATGTTTCTTATTTATTGAACATAATAACTCTGATCAATTAGGGTAAATAGGCAATGATATTGTAAAATACAGGTTTAAAAACATAGATGATTGTGTATAACATAGTACCTATTTTTTAAAAAGATACATATATATATATATATTTCTTAAAATTTCCATGCATGTTTAGATTTGTAACAACATTTTTTATAATAAAATGCTAATATCATATATTTCACTTAGATGCATAGATACTGCCACAAGTCGCTTTAAATTTTAAAAAAAAATACAGTAGAAAATCATTTATTTTTTTATTTATGTGAAAATCTCTACCTAAAATTCACAAATTAACAACTTCTGTTTTTTTTATTCCCATATGAATGGTTTTTTTCCTGATTGACCAATAAATGAAGAATTGTGCATCGATTTTAGAATATATTTACGTCTCAATTACTGAATTTATTTTGAAAATAAGAAGTAGGACTTTATTTTTAAAATAAATTCTCATTTGAAAAGGCCTCCTTCACCTATAATGTTAAATTTTATATCTAAAAATTACTAATATTTATATTCTTCAGTGACATTAGTCACAGTCATCCAAAAAAAAAATGAAATAATTACTGAAAGCGAACATTTCATTATATTTTGTAAAGAATTTTGCTGATTGCGGATCCCAAATACATACTTTATATTGTATGTGAGTGACCATGATTTATATTTTTGTGTACTTTTAATATTTTAAATAATTTGATAGTTACAATTTAAAAAATGAAATACATTTTAAGCAAATAAAGTAAATTTCCTGACTAATATCCTTTGATAGATAAATTACAAGGCATTTACAAAAAAAAATCAAATATTCTAAGAAATGTTTAAATTCACACTGTGCTTAAAAAATAAATTCAGTAAAACCAAATTTCTTCATGCTTTTCAATTCCTTTTTAAGACTATACCAGAATAATTAATAACAAATTAAGAAGTATGAGATGTACATATCTTTTAGAATAATAATTCTTTACTAGATTCCACACTATTCAACACTTTTCAATTTAAAATCGAAAAATATAATTTTTTAAAACAAATTATCAAATAAAATGAGCATCTCGCTCTCCTATCGTCTTGGAATTCAGCAATTGAAACTCTTTAAAACTTTTTTTTCCTTTTTCAAATAATAACGCCAAGTCGGCAGGAAAAAAAAACGAACGAAGTAAGCTTAACTTTCGACTTGTTCTTCGAACGATTCTGATGACGATATCTATAATAATAATAATCGTAATCGAAGAATGTGAAAGTAAATGAGGGGTGGTTTTTCGATCTTTTGTGCATTTTCTGTCAGCTGGCCTGCTTCCCACACCATGACCCCCCCAAAAAAGATTAAAAAGAGACACAACTCCGCATTAAAATAACAAAGAAGGTTTGGTTGCTTCGATCTTATAATTATCATGGGTTTAAAAATCGATTTCGTTTCTATTCTTCATTGTTGGTTGAAATGAATGGAATTCCTTATTTCTATAGGTTTCTAGTCTTTTCATTCCGTTTAGATACTTAAAAGAAAAATTTACTTTCGTTTTTCAAGTGTTCACATTCAATTGTGGATTCTTTTCGCCCTTTTCATGAAGCTGTGTGAAATAATAATATTACTGTCACAGTATAAAAAATTAATTTAAGCTCGAATTTGAATTCTGAAATCGGAGTGTTATTTCGAACGAACTTTTGAGCTTTAGAAAAAATTGGAAAGTAAATTGAAGAAGTTGTGTGGGAAACCTCTTAATTTTTCTTTTAATGGGAGATTTACTTTTTGTAAATTGATGAATCATTTTTTATTCAGACGATTACAATAAAAAAATCTCCAAACTGATTTGAGTGAGAGCCTTGATTTCACTCAAAAACAATTAATCGGGTATGAGTGAAATCTATATAATTTACAAGTGAAATGGGTTCTTTTTTTTCCATCCGCATCTGAATTTAGCTTCGGAATTTAATTGCTAGGTTTGTATTATTTTTGACACTCTCCGAAAGAATTGTAAAGGAACTGTGTTAAAGAACATTTTGTTTGATTTCTGACAGTGTTATTTATACTAAGAAACTGATTATATATAAATTAGATTTACTATGTTGTAATCTGAAAAAAACTTCTAAATGCATGTAAATAAATTTTGTTGTTGTTACTTATGTCACCTGATAGACAGTAACACCCTATCAAGGCCCACGAATTCCATTGTGGTAAGGGGCTAGGTGTACACCCCCGTGCTCAAAGCGATGGCTGACGTAGCTTTAAACACCATACAGGTGACAGTACATTTTTGATCGGTTCTATCTTAATTTTGGGAGAGAACACCCTGGGGGTGGTCAGAGGTCTTCCACCAACCTCAGGAGAGGACATGCGGTTTGACGGCTATTTAGGTACCCCCTGCTGCAAAGACACTATACATTTAGAAACATTCATGCCTTCTCTGAGATTCGAACCCAGACCCTACCACACCTCATTCAGCGTCACTAACCACTATACTGAATGGATGGCTAAATTTTGTATTTAAATTCAACTAAAATATAAACCTTATAAAAGCAGAAATAATAAGTTTTCTTTTTTCCTTCATGCTTTCAGTTTCATTATTGATATGATTGATCTTCCTAATCTGTTTTTTTTTCTAAATTTATTAACAAACACCGTCAATGATGTACGCAGTCTATCTTCATGGGAGGAGTAGTATTTTTAAAAATAGTAGATGAAAGCACAGAGACGTAATTTTTTATGCTAAAAATTAAAACCCATTTTTGAACTATGACAGTGCTCCCTAACATTTTTATCACTGCTGACTTGTCAACGTTTGATAATATTACCACGGACCTCCGAGGAGGTTATATTGATTGTTTGTATTTTAGATTATTTTGATTTAATTGTTTTAATTTTATTTTATTTAAGGTATCCGACTACGTTCGAAACCGTGATTTTAAAAAAAGCGCATAAACGGATAATTTTCATGATTTTTAGTATCACTCAGATTAGAATACACGCATAAAATTGTTCTAAGGACATTTTGACAAAAAAATTATTTAAATACAATATTTTGGCTAAAAATTAACTTAGAATAATCTTTTTTCAAAATGTTCTCCTTTTGTGAAAAATGCTTCCATTATCATAATATTTTGCCTGTATATAGCTCAGTCCTCTCTACAAAGGCTCAACTATAATTTTTGAAAAATTCACATTATTTTCAGAGTTAATAACGATTGAAATAATTATTGGCGTATTTTTTTCTTCTTAAAATTGCTCCCCTCTGTTGTAAAATATGGATAAACCCACTTCTAAGATGTATATTTGAAAAATTCTAGTTGGGCCTCTGTTTAAGTGACACTAAATATCATGAAAATTATTCATTTATGCGCTTTTACAAAATCACGGTACCGAACGTAGTTGGATACCTTAAACATGCCATCAGAATAAAATACAGTTAAGCCAAAAAAGGAATATAAACTGATTTAACATGGGATATAAAGTTATTTACATAAAAAGCCACGCAAATTCGAGAGAAATACGCCACAATAAATAAAATGGTAATAATTTAATGTTTCTTGCACATTTGATCCTGTCCCTGTACTATTTAATCCATGGACCGGTAATGGCCCGTGGACTGGGGGTTTGGGATCCGTTGTCTATGGGAAGAGACTGAACTCCCTTTTACCCTTGAGTACGCCTTTGATTATCGTGAATTATTTTATAGGGAATAAATTATTTAACCATTATAAATATTATTATCTTACTACACTTAACTAATTTAAATCGTTTTATAAATGATACTAGTGATTACGATATGATTTAAATCACAGAAAGTTAAGAGATAATTTTGATACCTTAGCTTTTACAATCTTCATTTTAGAGCTTTTATACATAATTAGAGGTATGATCATCTGTCTATTAGATACTTTACCCATTAGAGGAAAATAATAAGCTAGTCTTTTTACAGACATTGCGAAAAATATGTAAACAAAACATGCGGTACCACATTTTTTCCCCTATTGAGCCTTATGCAAAATTTGTTGGTATCACAATATTATTAATAAAAACTACATCACAAGACTAATACTTATTTTGATTAGTATCTCCATTACTTTAATGACTTATTATTTGGAAGAAACATAAAGTATCTAAACAGAGCATGATTATTATTAACCTACTTCATAATCACCCATTCTTTGAAAAATTTTACTTCCAGCCATTTGAATTGATACTTAAGGAATAAACAAATTACAAATTATTTCAGAAGCAAAGTATCTTCAGATTGCTTACATATCGCCAAAAAAGGTCCAAAGCACTTTTTAAATTATTATGGAAGAATAATTTTTAAGAAAAACGGATCGCTGTGTATTTTTACAAAACTGTTACTGTTTATCTTTTTGCAAAGATGAATTTAGAAGTATCAATTTCCCATTTTAAAGTACTTTCGCTGTTATTTGGTATAATATTTACTTTAAATTCTTTCAAAAGTATTAATACAGCTTCAAACTATTTTAAAAACACATGTCGCACAAAAAATATAATTGCTAAAAATATGATTGCATCAAATATTGACTCCATTATATTATATTCAGCATTTCATCATACATGTTTTTACGTAAAATAAATGGACTAGTGAACAAAAATCTGCGGATGGGTTTTAATTTCATTGATGACTTCCACAAAATCAGTACATTAAGGTACCCGAGTATGTTCGGAACCGTGATTTTTAAAAAGCGCATAAATGTGGATAATTTTCATGATATTTAGTGGCACTCAGATTAGAATACATGCATAAAATTGTTTTAAGGATATTTTGACAAATGTTTTTTACATAAATACAATACATTTTGGCTAAAAATTAACTTAGAATAATCTTTTTTCAAAATGTTCTCCTTTTGTGAAAAATGCTTCTATTATAATAATATTTTGCCTGTATATAGCTCAGACCTCTCTACAGAGGCTCAAGTAGAAATTTTGAAAAATTCACATTTATTTCAGAGTTACCACCAATTGAAATAATTATTGGCGTTTTTTTTCTTAAAATTGCTCCCCTCTGTTGTCGTAAACTATGAATAAACCCACTTATAAGTTATATATTTCAAAAAAAGGCAACCGGCAAAATATTATTATAATAGAAGCATTTTTCACAAAAGGAGAACATTTTGAAAAAATAGTATTCTAAGTTAATTTTTAGCCAAAATATTGTATTTAAATAATTTTTTTTGTCAAAATGTCCTTAAAATAGTTTTATACATCTATTCTAATCTAAGTGACACTAAATATCATGAAAATTATCCATTTATGCGCTTTTGCTAAATCACGGTTCCGAACGTTGTCGGATACCTTAACGTTAATAAGTTATCATAATTACACTGTACAGTGAGAAACAGGCACATTTTTGTTGTGACTGGAGATGACTCACGTTGCTGCTCTAATAAGACATTGAAAGCTATCAGAGCGTGCATTGACTCTAATAAAATCTGAAAATTTAGAAATAAATTAACAGTTTCTTCTTCTTGTGTGTCTAGAAGACGCCACTTATGTGACTTTACTCTGGAAGGAGCACCAGATATCTAGAAGAGCGACAAATAACACATATTTTAAGGGATTTCAAAATAGGCCACAATGCTGTTTTCTTGCTTTGGACCTCATTTGAAACAAGAGGATATATAGAAGAAGCAATCTAGATGTCGTCTTTGAAGCACTATGTTCTATCACGAGTAAAAGCAGGATTTTATTCTTCGAAGACGAATTATGAATGTTACACAAACAAGAAAAGAACTAAATGCCCCTTTGGAATGGTGTTGACAACAACGAGAATATTCTGAAAATGACGAGGCAGATGTTTTCTCAGGTAGGAATAGATTAAGTTTTTCTCTGACTGTAGACACCAACTAATCTAGTATGAGAATGACAGAGTGTATCAACCCTAAATATCCACGAGAGTCGCACATATATGGTTATTTAGTTTTACAGTATGAGTTCATATTATTAGAATTGACCGAACGCCATTTTTACTGATGCCAGACGGAACTGTTGTTGTTGTGGCTAATGACACCTGTCTGACGTAGTCAGATCGAGGCCCACGAAATTCTTCGTGGCAAGGGACTAGAAGCACGCCTGTCGTTGGCCTTTAGCACCATACAGGTGACAGTACGAATTAGCTCGGCGAAATTCCCCTAAGAGACGATAGATGGCGACACCACTTATCTCCAACTCCCCAATTTAGACATGGGACTGCAGGGGAGGGAAATATTCTCCAGTCCCCTGTACTCGTGATTCAGCCCACAAGACTTTTGGTCCCACTGATTTAACGAGCACGTACTCCGTGTATACTCGGAGGGTATTTGGTGGCATCGGGCATTGAACCCAGGCCTTCCGGTTCTGGAGTCCGATGCTTTTACCACTAGGCTACCCACTGCCAGATGGAACTATAAATGCTGACGATACATTAATGTTTGTTCTTTCCATGCTAATTTTGATAATACATTACATTACATGTGCGTGTATAAGCACTAACGTGATGTGTCATAACATAAGAACTGTACTAGGTCATCCAAAGAGTGAAGTTACCAAATCTTTTACCTGGCCATCAAGCTCTCCTTATTTAAATTTTAAAAATATGCCTGGAGTGCCATATGACATTTTTCTGCCTGGTCCATTTTCAAGAAATGAGAACGCTCTTATCCATGAATTGAAAAAGAAATGGATATCTAACTGCAATAGCTTGTTGAGTGATATCAATAGTAGCAGGGCCCGAAGAGAGTCTATTGTGAGTTCATTGAATAATTTGCATAGTCACGTATTTGGATTAATAAGTACATGTTCTACTAACGATTTTCTGCTGCTAAGTTTTATTAGAGATCTTTGGCGTAGTGTGTGTGCAATGTTCTGGTAACATCGCATGTATGAGAATAACATTTAACGATTTCCGATTCTTACATCACTTGGATATTTGTTTTCTGTTTTAAAGTTGTGTACCCCAGTGTATTTCTTAGATGTAACTAAGTTTTGTATACCAAAACATCAACTATATCCTTATTTAAAGGGCATAATATGGGAAGAATATTCAGAATTTAACTACATTGTCATATGATTGAATATGTGCAGTTAAAATCCACCTCTAAGTATTCTTTAATGTTCCAAAGACTCATGAGTTTTATCTCCATCTATTTGAAGAAATTTAAGACATGTTATTTTTCCTTATACCCACTATTGAAACGTATTTTGATGGCTTAAAAAGTTATAGTTCATGATTTATTTAAAGAAAAATATATGTTTTTGATCTAAACATGATAAATAATGGTTAGTAAAAATGTAACTACCGTAAAATCCGGCGTATAACGCGCACCGGTGTATAACACGCACCTATAATTTCAAGCTAATTTTTTTAATTTTTAGGTATATTCGCCGTGTAACGCGCACCCCCTTTTTAACGAAGAAATCTGAAATATTAATATACAATTTTGTTTATGTTTGGAAGTCATTTATTCGAGGCATTATCCCAGACTTTAGAAAAAATAGTATACTTCTAGAACTACAACTGTTTTTGTTCATAAGGCAAGTGGTTTCTTTTAAATAAAGAGTATTTCGATACATCTGGAAGTAAAATTTTTTATACCCATCCTTTTTGTTATTTTTAAAGCTATCGTTTTTATACCCGGTGTATAACACGCACCCTTAATTTTCGATCTTATTCTTTGTGTTCAAAGTGCGCGTTATACGCCGGATTTACGGTAAATGAAAATGCTCTAATATTTTTAAAATTTGGTATCAGATTAAAATGTTTTTGTTCAAAATTTGGTAATATATTTATTTAGTAAAATATGGCGACAGGTGAATCAAATAGCTTAAAAACTGTTAAAAGTTAACTTCAGTTTTTACAGTCTATGAAGAAAGTTAAATTGTCGCAATTAAAAAAATAAATTTTGAGCTATGATATTTCATAAAACTATTAGGAAAAAATATCAAGGGCCAATTGTAGTTTTTTTTATGTCTAAGAAATTGCATTATGTGCAAATTTCTTAAGAAATTCAGCAATTTTAAAATTTTTATTCATTTCAAAGTGTTATTGAATCTCTCTAAAACAAATGTTTGTTCTAAAAAAGAAACTTGTAAGACGCAAGAAGGATAAATATTAGTCAAGAAATTTTTACACTTTAAATTTAGTACTACAAACATTATTTGATTTTATGAAACAAAAACTGAATCCAATTACACTTCTTGTAGAAAAACTTAAATTTCCGTTAGTTCCTTTTTCAAACTAATAATTTATTTTGTTATATAGAGTGTAAATTTTTTAATATATCTGTGTAATTGCTTATCTTATAATTTACCAACACACGTTACATAAGAATCACTTAAATAACTAAAAATTTTCACATATAATAATTCTTTAAAGAAAAATATTTTAATAATATTTTACGCATAAAAATATGGATTATAAATTACAGGAAAAAAATGCCTGCAACCGATTTCGTATGAATTTCAATAAATTTAATGCATTTCGTTTTTTAAAAAAAAGTAAAATGTTTATTATTAAAAGAAATAATTAATTAATTAATTTAATTTCCAATTATTTTTTTATAAAGAACAAAACACAGTAAAATTATTTTAATACAGTTATAAAAAAGGATTCATAAAACAATGAAAAAATTGCAGAAGGAAGCAGATGAATTACTTAAAAGGGGAAGAAAAACACTTTCTAATTATAGAAATTATAGTTATTTCAATTATAATCTTAATTATGTTAGGATTCAAAAGCAAGAAATACTAATTTATTAATTTATTAAACTACGGAATAAAATACAGCCTATTTTTATACCGCTATGGTACATTACACAATAATAATATTTATATGTTCAAAAAGCTTTATATTCAAACTATTTACCGTATTTTCTATAATGGAATTCCATTAAATGATAGAGTGAAAAAGGAAAAAGCTCTCTTCTTAAATATCTAGTTAAATTATTCAAATCCTTACAACCAATTTATTACGTACCTAAATAAGTAAAAATATTTTTCCATAAATTATGAATATTGAACTGTTATTTAAAAGATTCTTAATACAAAACAGCCATGTCGAAAGGGAAAAGAAATGAAAGTAGGAAAAGAGGAAATGAAAGGATTATATAAATTAATGCGATTTTGGTCTTAAGCTTTATTATTATGTAATGGAAAAAAAAATTTCTTTAAAAATTTCATAATTTTATCCATCTATTTAGAGAGACAACGGTGCTTATTTGAATCACATACGAACCTAAGGAAAAGAATTCTTTCTAATAGGTTATAATTTAATTCTATGAAGTTCTTCTTGCAATATAATTCAAAGTAAATACACGAGAGAAGTTGTTTTGAGGCAACACGTAAGGGAAAAATATTTGTTATTGCAATCCTAATTGTTTAAATACATCAAACATGAAATATATTGCTTCAAATCTGTGTGTGTGTGTGAAAATTAGTGGTCGTGGTAGCCTAGTGGTTATGGACACGAACTTGTGGCCGATGAGTGATGAATTCGAGCCCAAGTGCTACTGAAGAACAACATGTAGAAGTTCTAATGTCCGTTAAATCTGTCGTTGCTCAAAGTCTCCCATTGGCATGGTGTGGTAGTTTGGAGGAGAGGTGAGTGCCAGATCAAGTGTCGTTCTCGTCACTTGACTGAGGTTCTAAATTTACGAGGTCCGTAGCCAATACCCACAGTATTCCTTTATACAGCGACGTTAACAAACACTCACTCAACTGTTATGTGATTCACAAGAAGTCTATTCGCTTAAAAATAAATGATATTCGTAGATTGTTACAATCAAACTTTCTTTTCTAGATACATTAAAATTTAATGGTTAATTAATTTAAATTATAATAATAATTAAAGTAAAATATATAAAGTTATAGTTTAAAGGTTAGTGATAAATTTTTAAGTTGGTAATTTATTTATTTATTTTATTTTTAATGATAAATGTGGGTAAATATTGAGACATTTGACTCTCTATACATCTGTTTCCCATAAACAAAACAGATACGATCTCGATATATAAGTGTGAAAAGGTATATTGAATAGAAGTTGCGCTGAAGAAGAGAAACAAAATATTTGATAAAATTTCTTCAGAAAGAAAATGTTAATCAAAAATACATTCAATCGGTTCCTTCTGTCATGAATTCATTGAACGATAATAGAAGTCCAATATAATTTCTGTAAATATATTTCACACTAATGAAAAAAAAAATTATACTTCAAATATTCTTTTTGCCTTCTGTTACCACGTATATTAGAAATCGTAATATTTTTCAATATTCATTAAATTTACTTGCTAAATTTATTTTATTTTGCTACATGTTTTCATTATGCCAAGAGTGTTTGATTTCAATTGCTCTTTAAAACTTCTATAGCGTTATTTTTTTTTTTTTTGATATTTTACAAAAGGCTAAACAATTTAACAACAAGAAGAAGAAATTGTGTTTGGACTTTGTGATTTTGATATTTCCAATTAAGGTTTAATAAAAGTCTAATTACTATTACATTTAAAATTACTATTATATTACAAAAGTCTATTACATTTTACTTCTTCACCAATGTATATATAAGCATTATTTTGCTTAAAATCCATCCAAAAATTAAGATACACGAAACCTAAAATTTTCTCAAATCTCCATATAGTTTAATAAAGACCTTTAGTATCAATTTCTGTAATTTTTTGTCGTTATTTTACATATAATTTGCTACTATTCATCTCTAATACGACAAGTGTTGAGCAGTATACATATATGTTGATATGTCAAAACATTACGAACACCACATTTTTCATTTAACTCTTACGATTACAAGAGAATGGTATGTAACTGCTGCCGAAGAAGGTAAGCTATCATTCTTGCACTTACTTTGCGAATGAGAGGAAAGGGAGCTGGTCTAGCGAATTTGAAAAAGGGCAGATTGTAATGTCCCGAAGACCAGAAACGAGTATCCCTGAAACAACCTGACTAGTAGGTTGTCCATGTTCTTTTGTTTTTAGTATTTATGCAAAGTGGATGAATAATGGTGAAATCAGAAGTAGACATCTAGCTATTGGACGTCCAAGCGTCATCAAAAAAAAAAAAAAGGACGTCGGAAAATGTCTAGCTTGGTAAGACAAAATCGGCACCGGACAGTGACTCAGCTGACAGCCCAATATAGTTCAGGTCCTAGTGCAAGTGTTTCGGGATATACAATTCAGTGGACACTGTTCGATACGGAGCTCTACAGCAAACGTCTCATTCGCGGGCCTGTCATTGCAGAGTATGACCTAGAGCGGGCTCAGAAACATTGAGACTTGACCATAAATAAGTGGAAGAGAGTTTCCTAGTTGCATGGATCAAAATATCTCATTACTCATGTCGATGTTTGTGTCGGAGGGCTACATCTTCCACAGTCTCGAACAGTTACTCCATCCATGTACACAGACTGTGATGGCGTTATTATGCTTTGTTCAGAGTTCTCATGAGGGACTCTGGGACCTTAATTCTACTCGAAGGGACCATGAAAGTCACAGACTAATGGAGAATAATTGCAGATCAGTTGCATCCTTATATGGAGTTTGTTATCTCAACTGGAAATGGGATCTTCAAGCAAGACAGTGTCCCATGTCAAAAGGCTAAAATTGTGTTAGAAGGGTTCGAAGAGCATAAAAATGGATTGCAATTAATATCTTGGTCACCTTACTCAGCGGTTATTAATCTAATAAGGCACATCTGGGTTTTCTTTAAAAAGAAAACAGTCCCGAGATCAAATATCTTCATGTTGGATTATCTCGATTTTATGCGACCACTGCTTAGACAGTTTGTACAACCTATCTCCAGTCATCTATCAGCCATGTAGGGCAGCGATGCACGTTAAATATGTTGAGAGCTGAAACGTCCTCCCGTTGGTGTGGTGTGGTAGTTAGGAGAGGGGGGTGCCGGCTCAGGTGTTGTCCACGTCACTTGACCATGGTTCAAAATTACGTGGTCAGTCACCAAAAGCCCTCGTGTAGCTGAACAGTGCGACGTAAATATTCAATCAATACATCAACCTGTCATCTATAAAGAAGTAGTCGTGGTATTCATGCTAAGGGTGAGTTGCAACTGTTTTGCAGGCAAAAAGTGGTGTAATGTGTTATTGAGTAGGTGTTCATGATAAGCTCTTCGGTGTATATGTTCATGTAGATATATGCGTTTCTATGAGTAGATATATTTTCTTGTACATATATAAGTGTCCATAAGTAAATATATACGAGTTCTATTACATGTAGATACATAAGTCCCTATACGTAGATATATATGATATATATTTCTTATTATATGAAGATGTATGTTTTATTAAATTTTTGTTCTAAAAATTTCTGTACCACTTAATACTACAAGAAAATATTTTAATGGTGCCCTTAAATATAAATACACAGTCCATGTTCCAACCCTCCCATTCTAATTCGTATTCTACAGAATACTTGAAACGAGACTCAAACTCAGATTACATTTTAAAATCAGTGCTTCACTGTACACTTAACAGAACTTTTCGGGAGAGAAAATCAGAAAAGTTTTCAAGCCCAACTCGTGACCCCGGAATAAGTCTTAAAAGGTGCCTTAAAAATGCTAATTCCTTACCATCTCTTACAATAGGGAAAGATATAGAAAGAAAATTTCCTCTTTTCCTGAAAAGAGCTGTTTTCATTTGCAGAGACATTACTCTGCCACAGTCATATATGCTAATGAAATGTATACACCGAGCTAACCGACTGTTTTCTGGAGGAAGAGTAGGTACTTTAAACGATAAAAACGCTTTTGGGCAATTATTTCGAAAGCACAAAACGTTTTCAACTTTTATCTTCATCTTGCGGGGATAAAATGCTTTCGTTTTCTGCCGCGCACGGAAATTTTTAAGAAATCACGGAAGATAAATTATTGCTGAGCGTTAAAAGCACCACGTGGTTTTCTTTTTATATGTATTTTCGTTTTTTTTTAATAAAAATGTGCAAGTACTCTCTCGAGTTGACTTTTTTTGTTTGTTTTGGTGTTAGGGTTGGAGGGAGAAAAGGGCTAAGTCAGATAGAGCCATTACTTTTAGTACTTTTTATCGTCGGTCAATTTCCAAAACGTGTTTAGATTCATTTCTTCTATTTTTTCGGTCTGTGTTTTTGGGTTTCTTAAAAACTGTGTTTTTTCGTTCATTGTTAAATATAACAGTTTCCTTTTTTTAAAAAATATGTTACAATAGTCGTTCTGTTGTTTACGGGTTATTTAAAAAAAGTATTTTTTCTTCGTAATATGTCAAAAAATTTAAATACTATTAGGTATTTGTTTCGATTATTTATATTGACTAATGTTTGCCTGACTTTTTTTGTTTCGTTCAAGATGAAATTCTAAATAAAAAAAAGTTTTTGAAGAAGTTTTTGTTGTTGAGGAAATTATTTACATTTGGAAAACTGAAAAAAAAAAACAACAGAAAACTTACCAGGAGTCATCCCATTGGGGGCATAACCAGAAAAAATACTTTGGATGTACATGATGTAAATTTATAAGAACCATTAGTATAATTACAACATTATATTTTTATGCATGTATTTTTAAAAGCAAACATTAATTATGAGTTTATTAATTTATTGCTATTTTGCATTTGTATTTTTAATAACATTGAAAACAATTAAATTATAACTATACAATTTTAATCAAAATTAATTGATAAATTATAGCAATACACGGAATTCCATATAAAATAAAGATAGTGACTAAAATATGCTATTAAACTTACATAAAATTCTACGATTATGATTAAAGCTGTATCTTTTTT
>BMAV01016886.1:289936-301077 GCA_019973955.1 Trichonephila inaurata madagascariensis
ATTTTTCCTAATATCCGTAATTGCAAATAGCTCTGCAAGACACCTTAAGGTATCCGACTGCGTTCGGAACCGTGACTTTAAAAAAGCACATAAGTAGATAATTTTCATGATATTTAGTGTCACTTAGATTAGAATACATGTATAAAATTGTTTTAAGGACATTTTGACAAAAAAAATTTATTTAAATATAATATTTCGGCAAAAAATTAACTTAGAATTACCTTTCTTTAAAATGTTCTCCTTTGGTGGAAAATGCTTCTATTATAATACTATTTTGCCTGTATATAGCTCAGACACCTGTACAGTGGCTCAACTATGATTTTTGAAAAATTCACATTATTTTCAGAGTTGCAACCAATTGAAATAATTTTTGGCGTTTTTTTTCTTAAAATTTCTTCCCTCTGTTGTCGCAAAACATGGATAAACCCACTTCTAAGTTATATATTTCAAACATTCTACTTGAGCCTCTGTACAGAGGTCTAAGCTATATACAGGCAAAATATTATTATAATAGAAGCATTTTTCACAAAAGTAGAATATTTCAAAAATGGGTCATTCTATGTTCATTTTTTGTCAAAATATTGTACTTAAATAATTTTTTATTGTAATACTATTCTTAAAACAATTTTATATAGATTTTGTAATCTAAGTGACACTAAATATCATAAATAATATCCATTTATACGCTTTTGCAAAATCACGGTTCCGAACGTAGTCGGATACCTTAATGAAAACACTACTTCTATTTTGCAACCCCTTGGAGAATCAACGATGGGTCAACTTTTTAATAAAGAGAGAAAAAAATCCCTCCCCGCCGGGTGTTCTCCCTCCAAATTAGGGAGGAACGAGCTAAATCGTGCTGTCACCTGTGTGGTGCTCAAGACTACGGCCAACGGCAGAAATTCTTCTAGAAGACCGACCTCCCTCAGGCTCTAGAAACTTTCCTTCCTTCTCTTCGGGAAGAACACGACAAGAACAACAACAGCAATTTAAACAAGCGAGGTACAATTTATAGTAAAATGCAGTAAAGTTCAGGGCTTCGAACTGGAACTGAACCGAAAATCGGAAAAATCGTTAATTTGGTTGGAACGAAAACCAGAATTGAACCGAAAAAAAATATCTGTTTATTTCGGTTCGATATATCTTCAGTCATTTTGTTACTGTAACCAACTTATTGGTATTTTTTTATTTAATGTCAATCATGTAATTATCATTGTTACAATTATATTACTTCTCTATTTCCTGGTTTGATGTTCAATAGTACTTTTTTGTTTCAGTTTCACTCGAAATTACTTGTAGGAGGCTGATATATTTCGATTGAATGAACTAAAAGTATCGATGATTGAAGATAGGAATACATATAGATTAAAATTATTCATTCGGAACTGAATGGAAAACCATTTTTATTACTATTATTTTTTATTTATTTTTTGGAACAAGAACCGTAATTGAACCGATGTATTTCTTTATCTAAACCGGAACGAACATAATTACGGTTCGAAGCCGTAGTAAAAACCCATCCACCAAAATGTTATATTATGAAAGCTATTTATACTAATGAGGTGAAGGACGCTGTAACTGCATTCCCAAAAGTTCCTCATAATGTGATTCAAATTAGGATTTTGAGAGAGAAATGAAATTGAATGCTCATTTCTCAGTCTGTTTCTAATAAAACGTAGCTTCCGAAAATTCTTTGTAGAAAAGACCTTTTCCCTCACATATAGGATGAAGCAAACGAAGACGTTAACTTTCTGGGCGTGAGATATTACATTTGGGAAACTTAATTTAGATAAAGGCTTGAAGAATTCTAATTTTGGAACATTGAGAAACAACACTTTGAGGGTGTTTGTTGTTTTGAATAAATTGTGATTCCTGGTGGAAAATTTAAAAATATTCAAATTTCAGTTGATATTGTAAGTATCCGTATTGTCTGTTCAGAAAATGGAATACGTCATTAAACGAATTTTTAAAGCCACTTAAATTCAAAATTTTCTGCTCTTAAGTCTGTTTTCGCCATATGTACGAGAGCGTGAACTAGACGCGGATCACATTTTCGGACAGAAAAAAATGCCTCAATTTTTATAAAAATTTGTGACATTGCAACTCATGCATTTGTTTACAATGCAGTGTTTTTGAAATTTCAAAATTTTTCATAAATAATTAGTTTTTCCTTTTAACATGTGAAGGGATAGCTCATTTAACATTACGGTATAGGAAGAAAATGCGAAACACGTTTTATAAAAGAAAAAATGTGTCAACTTGGATAAAAATGAGTACTATAATAAAATTGGTAATTCTCTACGGGATAGTGTAGTCAGAATATAATATTAATGTTTGAGTACATTTGTATCTGAAATTATATTCTGAATTTGGCTCCTATTCTTTAACATTAGCCGAAGATAACCTTAACTTAAGATCTACCGTGAGCTAGAGAGAAAATCCAAGAGTACCTTAATTGCCCCCAAGCTGACATTGACTGTTTATTTTCGGAATAACACAGAGATTATTGGGGGGACTGACTTTATAATTTTGTACCAAGATCAAATGTCAAGGTCGGCTCTCAAAACTTCCACCCCATGTCATGATGAGGAATTCAAGCCTTAACAGAGTTAAGGTATCCGACTACGTTCGGAACTGTGATTTTGGAAGAGAGTATAAATGGATAATATTTAAGATATTTAGTGTCACTTAGATTAGAAAATGCATATGAAATTGTTGTAAGAATATTATTACAATAAAAAATTATTTAAATAAAATATTTTGACAAAAAATGAACATAGAATTACCCCTTTTCAAAATATTCTCCTTTTGTGAAAAATACATCTATTATAATAATATTTTGCCTGCATACAGCTCAGACCTCTGTATAGAGGCTCAACTAGAATTTTTGAAATATATAACTTAGAGAAGTGGATTTATCCATGTTTTACGACAACAGAGGGGAGAAATTTTAAGAAAAAAACGCCAATAATTATTTCATTTGGTTGTAACTCTGAAAATAACATGACTTTTTCAAAATAAAAATAGTTCAGACTCTCTGGAGAAGTCTATTTTATATAAGAAAAAAATTATTATTGTAGAAGCATTTTTTATAAAAGGAAAATATTTTGAAAACAGGTTATTCTAAGTTAATTTTTTGCCAAAATATTGTATTAAAATAATTTTTTTTGTCAAAATGTCCTTAAAACAATTTAATACATGTATTCTAATCTAAGTGACACTAAATATCATGAAAAATATCTATTTATGCACTTTTTAAAATCACGGATCCGAACGTATTCGAATACCTTAATGTAGACCAAGTGTTAAGCGGCAGGTACTAATTGACACCAAGACTCGAGTTCACGACCATGACCACTCGGACATCATGGCCATATTCACACATTGTGGCAGAATGTGGGTGAAATAGTTATTAACTTTTTTTGGGGGTGACTAATTACCTTTTTTCTGTTTGGTTTGCTTAATTAAAGAATAGTTTGAAGAATATACTAGTAACTAATTTTATCACTTAAAAATTAACGAAATTTAGTTTGTATACACTTTATCCTCAGTATTATATTTATTACGTCCCTTATATCTTTCGAATTTAATATTATTTAACGGATGGGCATCTTAATTTTTTCAAAAACAAGTAATATAAAAAAAAAATTTAAGTCAGTTCCTACTTAGATCAACAAAGAAAAACTTCATTTTAGCTACTTTTTATTAAGTAGTTACAGTTAATTTAAATATGTATATACATAGGACAGAATCACAACAATAAATGGTAATTAATTTTTATTAATTATCATTAAAATATCGTATTGTCATCCAAAACAATCGTGTATATAAAATTTCAGTTCAACTGAATGCTTTAAAACATTAGAATAATACCTTTTCAAGTTTTGACACACCAGTCGCCAAAAATGATGCCAACGTGACTGTGTTTGTAATTCTTTAAATAATTAATTTTAATCAGTTAATTTTTATTAATTATAATTAAATTATTGTATTGTCATCTAAAATGATCATGTATATAAAATTTCATCTCAATTGAGCGCTTTAAAATGTATTTTATTAACGATTCAAAATTACACCAAGTTAAATAAGTATATAGAGAGTGTGAGTTAATAGTAGGAATTTAAAAAATGCTATTTCTCTTAATAAAAGTTGAAAAGTTGTGAAATTTGTAAAGTAGATCTAATAAAAACAAAGCTGCTTACATACATTAAGTGCTTCTCCCATACAAGAATTTACTTTTTCAAAAAATTGCCTATAGCGAAAATGAGTTTGATACCTCTGTATTAGAACAACAAAAGATTATTGAAACGACAAATCATTACTTTAAACTGTAATAAAGAGACTGGGATGAAACCTGAGAGATAGGTTTTTCCTTAATCTCACACTTTGTGATGACTTAAAAGGCTAGTTGATTTTGAGGTGCAATAACTTCAATTATCTTATACAACAAGCTTGATGAAAGTAAGGCTCGAACTTATGACTTAACTTGTATGAGTACTTGCTGCTCCCAATTTTTTCAGATTTGAAGGATTCGTGTAAATCAGGCATGCCAAACACATATGATTTTACGGGCCGCAATTTCTATTTTATATTAAGTTGAAGGCTGCCTGTTTTAAGGTATCCGACTACGTTCGGAAGCATGATTTTAAAAAAGCGCATAAATGTATAATTTTCATGATATTTAGTGTCACTTAGATTACAAAATGTATATAAAATTGTTTTAAGAATAGTATTACAATAAAAAATTATTTAAGTACAACATTTTGACAAAAAATGAATATAGAATGACCCATTTTCAAAATATTCTCCTTTAAAAAAATGTTTCTATTGTATTAATATTTTGCCCGTATTCAGCTTAGACCTCTGTACAGAGGCTCAACTAGTATTTTTGAAGTGCATAACTCGGAAGTCGGTTTATCCATATTTCACGAAAACAGAAGGGAGAAATTTTAAGAAAATACGCCGATAATTAATTCAAATAGTTGTAACTCTGACAATAATGTGAATTTTTCAAAAATCATAATTGAGCCTCTGTACAGAGGTCTGAGCTATATACAGGCAAAATATTAATACAATAGAAGCATTTTTTACAAAAGGAGAACATTTGGAAAAAAGGTTGTTCTAAGTTAATTTTTTGCCAAAATATTGTATTTAAATAATTTTTTTTTCATAATGTCCTTAAAACAATTTTATACATGTATTCTAATCTAAGTGACACTAAATATCATGAAAATTATCCATTTATGCGCATTTTTAAAATCATGGTTCCAAACGTAGTCGGATACCTTAAATGTTCAAAAATAATTAATAAATATATACGAAATAAATGTATGCATTTTATTTAACATTAGCAAGAAAAGAGTATAACTAAAAAAAATTCTACCTATCTTACTTTTATTCTGTGACGGTTTGTTACTATACATTATTGTGTGCCGGTGTATTGGTCGGGCCGCAAAAGTTAACGTTGTAGGCTGCGGGTTTAACACCACTTGTGTAAATGAATGTGTAAAAAATTAAAAATTTATACTTCTCTATACATATGCTTAAATAAAAATATGTGTAATCCTTATTATCTACTAATGTGATGTTTTCGCGTCACACAGCTGAAAAGTCGGCTTCTTTTTGTGGATAGGGTAACCACGTTCCAATGCACACGAGCACCCCAAAATATTGCAAGGCCCTGTCTTCTGCCAGCACACCGGCAACCTTTGATACCTCGAGAAAACTATACTCCACCCACGAGTCGGAAGTAATTCGAGGATAAAAAGGCCACCACTCCCATACCAAGATCCTGGAGAGGGCAGAGAAAAGTCCATTGAAAAATATCGAAGATAACAGTTGTGACATCCTCCCTCACAAATATTATATTCTTAACACTAATGTAACCAATATTCTAAATAACTTCAATGTAATGTATATACTATGTTAATAGCAGTGAAGTAAATATATATAAACCAAATATTTAAATTCATAACGCTCATGCTACCGTTATTCTTTTCAAACGTCACACTAGAACTAAAACTAAACTTTTATTTTTATTTTTCTGTTGGCCAGATTAAATGTAGTTTTATTAAAAAAAGCTGTATCCCAAGTGAAATAAAAACTTATGCAAATTAATTGAGATATTAAGTACTGAAATATTACGATCAAGTTTGAAAATTCGATGTACTGGTGGAAAAAGTATGCGGAATTAATAAAAACAACATTTTACAATAATCTAAAATGTATTAGTGCTTTTATTTTCCATTATTATAGTTCATCAAAAAAGATTAGTCCTATTTCTTTTACAAAAACTAATGAAAATTTAAGGACAAAAGAAATTTATAACATCTTTATACTTCTGAAATTTTCGATCAATCAATCCATACAAAAACTTTTTTTTGAGAGCGTAATTTTATTTTTAATTTATTAAGATTTAAATATCACATGACTTACATGTATTATTTATCTTATGTTATTTGTCAAAAAATTTGTTAGAATTTAATTCCGAAAAATATATATGATTTTCGAATACTATTTAAGCGAAGTAAGCAAATAATATCTAAAGCAAACAAAGGTTTTACAAGCAGTGATAAGGAAAAAAATTGGATATTCTTAAGTAAAAGGTTTGAATTTACTGTTGAAAGAATAGTATCTTACTTGGACGTAAAAAATCAGTTTTTAAGGCAGTTAAACAGTGAATATTTACTAAAACAGCAATTTTAAAAAATTCTCTGTGCAAAAAGGCTTCAAAAGTACAAAAGTCGCTAGAAAATGGATTTGAATACGCCTTTAAACAAAATAATTTCTGTTTTGTAATTTAAAAATCACACTCAGATCTTTTTTCTCATTGAACTGATATTTTATTTTTTATTAATATATTTAAAATCTTAATCCAAACATCATTCATTGTTTTTCAGAGACAATAGTTAATATTTCCTTCGAATTTTCTTTTCATATCATTTTCTCAAGCACGTTTTTAAATTTTCACTGTAATATATATTTCATTCTTTAAACGAGTTTGTTAAGATTTTTAACAATCATAAACAACTATAGATAACTCAGATTTGTAAATATAAAGTAATACATTTTATTTTGTAGCTAGTTTTCTTCATTTTAAGTTAACAAATATTTCTTTCGAAGTTCAAACAAATATTTTTTTTCCCAATGGATCGATACAAATATTTGAATAAAACTAAAATTCTGTTTGCTCGGAAACGGTAAATTTGCTGGAAACAAGAGGATTAGGTTTTGCTAAAGGCAAAATTTCGATATTTTATTTGATGCGAACTCTTTGCTGGTATATGCGACATCTTTAGTCGTACGTATTTGCAAAACTAGATGACATTTAAAAAAGAGTCGTTCTTTGGAAAGAAGAATTGTGCATATATATTTTATATTTGCTCGGTTGCAGATTGCATACATTAATTTTAAACATTACACTTTGTTCTTTTTGTTATATATTTTCAAGTAGAAGGTAGGCAATAAACATCTCATTTTTATTATGTAGTGAGAAGGCTATTTCAAAGAATTGAAATCATATAATATTAAGTCCCTTCTTTTCCATCATGTCATAAAATATTCTACAGGATACCACAGTTTAGATGATATGCTACACTTAAAAATGATGATTCTTCCAGTCCAATGTATAATATTTAAAACTTGAAACTTGCCACGTTTATATAGAATACTGTATAAATATACTGGTGTTCAAAATTAAGATAATTTTTAGGTTTTGTTGATTACTTCTAGAGCTTCTGGATAGATTAAAAGGAAATTTGGTATGTATATAGGGCTGATATAATGCAAAAAATAATCCATTCAACAACTAAAATACACACTCACATGATCGTACATAACACTCATCGGGGGCAGCAGGTATGACACAGCAGTTGCAGAACATACCAAAAGAAAAAAATTTATTAATAAGGGATATGGTCATCTTTTTTCAGATAAACACGATAAGCTGTGATTTTATACCAGAAGTAAGAAAATTATGAGTTCCCGCTGCATTTAATCTCACTCTTTCAGCAACTGCGTTTTCAGATCTTGGATGGTTCTCAGAGGAAAATTGCCAATTCAATTGGCGTATATCCTCACTTTTCAGAAATTCATCGACCAGGAGAGCTCTATATACCTCGCATTGTCATCCAATAAAATAAAATCAGGGTCAACTGCTCCCGTGAAAAGGTGAACAAAGGCCTCCAAGATATAATTCCTATATACTTATCAACATTTAGAAACATTTATGATATGAAATATATCCATGAGAAATCTCTACGCGACAATTAGTGTGTGCCACCCATCCGTTATAGAGGTTAGTGACGCTAACTGGTGTGCCGTAGGGCCCTGGTTTGAATCGAAGAGAAGGCATGGATATGGATATTTGTAAATGAATAGTGCTTTTGCAGTAGGGAGTTACTTTAAATAGCCGTCGAGCCGCAAGTCCTCTCGTGAGGTTGGTGGAAGGGAAAGAGAGGTGGGAGACTCCTGGCCATCTCCAGCTTCTCAGAATTGGGGTGGAACCGAGCCAAATCATACTGTCACCTAATGGGTGTTCAAAGCTACAGATAACGGAAGGCGTACATCTAGCCTTTGGCCGCTATGAATTTCATGCACCTCGATCTGACACCACTAGGCAGGTGGCATTAGCAATGACAACTGTATCGTGTTCATGAAGGAAACTGACATTTAGAAACTAATATATGGATAAGCAGAGTCTAATGTACTTGTAAAACAAATTAAAACTTTGGTTATTAAACAGACAAAACATTTATAATATATCCCCATTGATCAGAAACCGAAATGCGCGTACCTGTAGATATACGTTGAAGGTTAGAAAGGAGATTCGCGCAGCATTGTCCTTCAAAGAAGAAATTGGAATCTAGTACGAATTAAGTTGCCGCAATTGTCCAGTGGCTCGTGGACGACACTGTTTCCCTCGAGTCATGATGTCATGAAAGACTCGTTGTGTAGCAGTTCCGAAATATGTTAAATCTGTCTGAATTGAATATCCACATGGAGCCAAATAGGAGAAAGAGAACAAATTTTAAGAGCAAATCTGTCGAAATTTGAAGAGTGGAGTGCCAGCTTAATTCACTCGATCGAAGATCAAAATTATCATCACCAATAACCCTTTGTGTAGCTTCAAAAAAAATGAGACATTAACAAACTATCAATCAAAATTATGGAACTGGTCATCAATCGTATTCATGTCGTTTCTGATACTGACTCAAAGAAATTATTTGTGCAATGCTAATCTATCCCTAAAAACACACCCGATAAGTTTCCAAAATATAGTGTTACGTAGATCCGGGGTCGATGATTTTATGCAAAACAATCACAAAGAAAATAAACAGTTTTTTAAAGAGCGATGCGAATTTATTATCAAAAATTCAATCCTTTAAATACAGGATTCAACGACAATATTCACAGGGTAAATATCCGAAGGTCTTCACACATTCATCAGCAATCAAACACAATAATCAGTGTTTAAAAATGCACGTAAGTAAAGATTATTCACAAGCACAGCCGAGCTAAATGCTAGTCAAAACAATCCTCACTCTTCGCTGGATAAAATTAGACTGATCACCGTACTGGCGAGTATCTTTATTTATAAGCGTGACAGAAACTTCCAGAAATATAACCACTCGTGTCACTGAACGTGACACTAGTGGAGAGATCTACTACTTTCTAGAAGATTCCAGAGGGTTCCGAACTCGCCAATATGGTGCCAACTTTGCTCAACCGCCAAGATTTCGCCAAGTTCTCATTGAATCGCCATTATAACGTAAGGGGTGGCATTGCTTGTGAGTAGCACAATTTTAACATGAAATAAATACAACTTAAAGTAATATAAATGCATTAAACACTCAAATACAAATTATTTACACTATTTACACAAAATTCGTAACAATAGGGAGTTTACAAAAGCAAATGTTTTGTGAAAAGATTATTTAAATAGGAGTTATAGATACGATAGAAAACAAATTTGCTGTCAAAAATTGACCCCCATTTCACTATAAACTTTTTGGAAAAATTAAAAATACTATTTTCAAAGTTATGTGTAGTGGGAGTATCTCCAGTTTATAAAATGTAGAAGTTCGGGAATGAATTAAAAGTATAAGCGTTATACTCTTCGATTGAACGTAGATTGAAACTAGAGTTCTTCCACGAACAGCCCTCATTTTATATTAGTTATGTTTTAATAAAGCAGCTTTATAACTTTAAAATAAAAAGAAGAAATTTTTGTTATGAGAAATAAAAAAATGTATATTATCCTTCTTTTTAATTGATATTTAAAGTGAAAATACGCTAGAGAAATATTGATTTAAATGACTGTGTGGTTCTATCACTTTATCTAAACAATCCGACAAACCACCCTTGATTGATATTTTCCAATTGAAAACATTTGAAAGCTTTTAACACATCAACGTCACAAGCAGCTGAATAATTTCGAAACCAGTTTATTTATAAACCGTATTTTGCATGTGTATTAGATTTTAATTGTGACTTTAATAGCATTATTTTTAGTAACTTCGTTCATTAAATCGAGTTAAATGCATTATTTACGATTTTCCTTATCCTTACTCGATATAAAATATAATACAGATAGATAGATAGATATAACATAAAGTAATGTTTACGTGAAGTTCGAATCTTATTTAATTAGAATCTCTCTAAATCATAAGTCCGAATACCTTATTTCGAAATGTCTCATTTCCTTTAGCATTGAAAGATTAAAACCTATATATTGGCATATTTATTTGTAATTCCTCGTTAAAAGGATTAAACCTTGAATCCTTGATAAATTTACTGGCGATCCCAGTAAAATAATATAATAGCTTACACGTGCCTTACAGACCAGTTTCAGCTTTTACCTAAAACATAGATTTAATTTCTATAAATAACTAGTAATTCCCTTCACTCGAACACGTGATTTTATTTTTCATACTACATTTTCCCCTGTTTATCCTTAAGTGCTTAAATCTGGAATTTTGATAATCCCCTCTCTTGTATTTTTTCTATTTGAGCCAAACGCACGCTCGAAATAACTCCCCTGATGTTGAAATGAAATAAACGATGATGTGAACAATATTAAGAAGCTTTCTTTCCGTTCTAAGACTACTTTAGGACATTTAACCGAAAAGAATCCATTCTCA
>BMAV01016886.1:301477-396309 GCA_019973955.1 Trichonephila inaurata madagascariensis
AGAAGAGAGACATTAAAAAAAAAATGGTGACGGACAAGACAGTTGCAGCAGCAGCTAAGTGTTTTGTGTTGCCGTAACATCACGGAAAGGTATTTTCGGGGTGTGGCCGTGGTTTTAAGAAACAAAAGCGGTAGAACGCACCCGTTAAATTATGGATGCTTCCTCGAGGACTTTCGGAATGGAAGTTCTTCGGCAGACACGAACCAACCGGCGCGATGTTCCACGCTTTAGGCTTAATGTAGCAACTGCACGACACAGTTTAAAAGTGTGATGGTAAAAAAGACATCAGCGGGAGGCGATGACATGTAAAAACGACGCATGTTTTTGCAGGGGAGATTCATTTAAAACAATGGAAAGGAAAGGGAATAGAGGGGTTGAATCAAAACGGAAAGCTGTAACGTTCTTTTTTGAAAGATGCACTATACATCAAAAAGGATAAACTGATATATCAATGAAGAAGTGAAAAGAATTCATTTAGTTTTGAAATATACTTCGGTGGATTTATGATCAATGGTATTTCAATATGATATAAATATTTTGATGGACAAATTATTTATGTTGGAAAATAAATAAATAATGTCAGAATGTAAATAAAGAAAATAGAGGAGAATATGTATTTTTTCCGTCACACGATTAAATATACAGGAATACTCTGTAAAATTTAAAGTAGGTGTTAAATGTAGTTTTAAAATTCGAATATGTTTGTTTTAAGGGAAATCGCATTTGCCTAATAGCCATGATCACGAACTCGTAGTCGTCATGTCATGAATTCGAGCTTTAGTGCTACTGAAGATTCTTCGCTTAGAGACGCTGACACACCTTGAAACTCTCGTGGTTCAGAGTCCTATTGGTTTGGAGAGAAAGTGCCAGCGCACGTGTCATGCTCATCACATGACCATGTCTTACAAACCGATTATAAACACTTACTAGGTGTAGAATCAGCAAGCTTTAAATTTAATTTGTAGATATAGAGAACTACTTCTTTCCCTCGTAAAAGACATCGAAAAAAATTTGATTTTTTTTTCTGGACTCTTATTTTCATCTCTTCAAAATTTGATTATTTAAAATTAATTCCCATTTTTTGAAGAAATTCCAGTAAATGGCTAAAATTTTTGAAATACTATCGTAAACTGTGTGAATGAACAAAAAAGGTTCAAGGATTTCTGCTTAACAATGCACAGTTTTACTGAAATTACTTTGGTCATGTATTTATAACTGATTGTTCTTTTTTTCATATTTTCATAATATGCTTTTATCTAGATATAAATTCCTTGAAATCTTGTTAATTCCCGTTTATTTGGAAATAAAATTTGTGATTTCTCTTGAAAAATATTTGATATGTAATGCGAGTATCACAAAAAAAAGAGAAAAAGTTAATACGATAGACATCCTCTACATTTTGAATGAAATTTTTCAAATACTTTTAAATAACGAAAGCAAACTATTTTGAGATTAGATTAATACTTTTAAATGCTTTATAATTTTATAGAAGCTTTATCTAACTGTCTGCAAACGAATTATTTCGTAAATATTTTGTAAATTTTCATTAAAAATGTTACTCAACAAGTTTTGCAATGTTTATTAGCAAATGGAGCCAAAATTAATACAAATGTTGGTTTTAGAAGAAATTTAATATTCACAATTTCACTCATGTTGCTATTCAAATGAAATTATACAAAATTCAGAATATATATAGGAAAAGTTAAGTAAACATTATTCTTATTATTAGGTAAACATTCCTTTTAAGTACCACATCTACCATTGGTATTTATATATACCATGTGTGTTTAGTTCAAAACTAATAAAGTTATGAGTTAGCTATTTTTGTATATATATTTGCATGACATAATATGTGTCTGAGTACATGTATATATAGCGACAGGGATACAAGTTGCAAGTAGTTGTACACTTTGGTTTTCTTTAAATTTTTCGATGAAACATAAAATAATAGTAAAAACTACTGCAGAATTGGTAACAAATATGATTAAAATATATTTAGATACATTAAAGATAATTTTTTTAGTTTGAAAATAGAATGAAATTGAATTCAGATGATAAACTTTGTATAAAATTGACATTTTATTTAAATTTTAGTTTCACGAAATATTTTTTAATTAGAAATGTCAATATAAGTAGTTAATGTAACTTCGTTGTTTCATAGTAAATATTTAAACTACGTGAATATTAATTTTTATTCTTTACATTACGAATTTTAACAATTTTTTAAAATGTTAATTTAAAAAATGGAAGATTTCTATCGCTAAAGCCTTTGAATGATAATTACATTTTTAGAAATTGTAATTTTACCTTTAAAAACTTATGTAAGAAATGAGTTAAAAGTAAAATATAGTTTCAATACTTTTCCGTGGAATTTATTTAAGTTTTTGTTATTCTATTTTTATCGATGTTTAAATTTGTATTACCAGTTATAACAAAAAATTGGATTGAATTTCAAACTAAAATAATCTGTGATATAGAATCAAATATACATCAAAAGAATTTCTATTTTTTGCGTGCTTTACAGGTTAGGAATAAAAAGTGTTTTCAAGAACAAAATTTGAAGTTTGAAATCTTCAGAGTAACATACCTGTTTTTTATTCATAAATGGTTGCAAAAAATTAAAAGAAAAATTTTATAAAATTAAAATTAAAGTCACTCGAACAATTTAATTGTATGCATTAATTATTTAAAACGTGATGATTTTCAATATTTATGAAAGAAATAATGATACTAAAAGTGTTCATTTTTTAACAGAGGGGTTTTTTTTACTTAAAGGGAAAGATAAGTTATAAATTTAAATTCTTTGAGTAGAAATTAATATGTATAAATATTTCGTAATATATATATATTCCACATGAAGAATTTGACGCTATATTTGACCCTAGTAAGAGCTCATTTTCTGCTTTCTTTGAAGGATTACTTTCTTCATGCAGTTAAAATATGAATACAATTATTAAAAGATTTTAATAGTTTTATAAAAATAGATTTAGATTATATATAGTTATTCAATTAGACAACACAACATATGTATTTAAATATAAAAGAAAATTTTAGCAGTTGAACAAGTGAAGATACGAGAGATGATAGTATATTAAAGTTCTGCCGATTTATAACACTTGCAAGGTTCTATATCCCATTTATCATCCTTTTCGGAAATAATATAGCACTCTATTTTGTAAGCCTTCTCTGTAAGTCGCAGAATAAGGAAACAGTATAAGTCCCACGTATACATTTTTATTGCTCTCAATATTTTATATTTCGGATGAAGGTTATTGTCAAGCGTGCTAGGATATTTTGGATTAGTTCCACAGCCATATTTTACTTAAAGCGTTTATTCACTCCAGTTTACGTTGGTTTCGAACAAAACTATTACTTTTACTTCCCTCTTTACCAACTATGAATCTCCAATATTCAAACTTTAGAAAAAAATTAAGAAAAAAAGCTTTTGATCTTAATACAGATTGTGCATGAGATCTATTTTATTTATATGAAACAAAACAAAATGTTATTTATCTATAGCAATATAAAAAACATGTAAACAACTCTAATTATTATTTTAGGGAAAGTAAGCGAATTTAATTCGAAGAGAGATTTAAATCAAAACATTACGGAAGGTAAACATAAATTTTAGTTTCAGTTCTGTGGTATGCTTCTGTGATTCGGTATCAGAAATAATTTTAGAAGCTTTAAAGAACTTATTTTTTTGCAACACAGGTATATAGTTTTTTCAGTATATAAAAAAATTACCAATTTGAATTTATTATTCACCTTAAATAATATAATCAATTTACTATCAAGTTATATAGTCAGTTGCACACGAGAGAAAAATACATACAAACTTTAATTAGCTATGTTTTAAAATATAAAAATGGCTGCTTTTTTTTTTCTGCAAAGAGATCTTCTTGTATTTTCTTACAAATCATATGAGTATATATATATAAATATATGATCAGATATATACTAGTTCTTCGCATGGGTAAATTGAGAAATATAACATTTGAGAGGGATGGATTAAAAAAGTTTTATGAAGTCAAAATTTAACTAATATTTTGAGTAATTTCAAGTAAATTGCAAATTAGACTTGATGCAAACAGCGATTTAGCAAATAAAATAGCAAAGTAAAATAAATAAAGTTAAAAATCCCGGCAATTCCCAGGTTCACATCTCCAGTCAATGCATAAATATTATCTAAAACAAATATCTAATTGTTATCTTATACACCAATGTGGGAATCCATTTCTGCGGAACCCATGCTTGGGGGATTTTTTTCTCAACTAAATAAACATTATTGACAAATTTGATGCCTGTAGATCTAATAAGGTTAAAAACGGGGATTTTTTTATTCCTTATGCCCTCACAAATCCCCTTCTCCCGGTCTTTGGGAGTCGATTTGTTCCGTTCTACGTGTATCATTTCTTAATGAAATAAAAATTATTAGAAAATTTCATTTTTAGAAACAGATATTTCTGTCTATAACTCTCCGCAAAACTCCTTCCTAGCAGATATCTATTCAACAAAAGAAATATGCCTACCAAATTTCAAGCAAGTAGCTTTAATAGTTCGGGAGATCTTGTCCAGTTGGCATGGTAGCTTGGAAAGGGGTGACAGCTCAGAAGTCGTCCTCATCACGTGACCATGATTTAAAATTATGAAATTCATCGCCAGTAGCCCTTGTGTTGTTTCGTAATACGACTTAATAAGCATTCCTTCACACCAGATATCTTACATCCGGAAATGAGTGTGTGAATCGCTTTTCTCTACTATAAGATATGTATAGAGAGATAATAATAAATTCACAAATCCCAAACAATGTGGTTCTAAAACTGAATGATATAGAATTTTAATGGCGAGTTTTGGTATTCAATGGAAAGATTTGCCGATAAAACTAGTAACACTTTTTTTTTAAATAATGGACAAAAAGTTATTATGGATTCCAAATTCTGCTGTACGGCCATGTTAAACAAGGTAAAATTAAGAAAAATTTCTAAAGGAGGGATAGTAAGAATGAATCATTGCACAGATAGTGCTTATATCACCATGCATCATGTTTCTTTGTGAATACAAGTACATGAACAAATTAGTCAGTAGTTAATTATTTGAATAATGAAAATAATTAAATCTTTCTTAGCTTTGTTCGATTGCAATGGCTGTTTGATAAAAAATATTTTGAAAGCCCAAAATAGTTCACCTATCAGTGTTCGAATTCCTTTCAGTAGAATAAATCAAATTTCTTGCAACCTTTGAGGTATACGGATTACTTTAAAAAAATCTGGAAGTTTCTGATACTTCAGACGCTTTATAAAGATAGACGGGATAGCAAAAGAAAGAGTGTACAAGCGGAAGTATTTTTCTAATAAAAATATAAGAAAGTTAAGGTAAGACAATAAAAAAAAAGATCCGAAGTAGATGTTTTCTTGTAAGATAAAAGATTTGGATGAAAATCAATTCGAAATAACAAAAAAATTTGCATTTACACAACAGGATTGTTCAATCTTGAAATAAAAATGCAATAGAAAGGAAAGAAGAAAAAGAAAGAAAAAAAACCCATTTTCCTGTCTTTCCTGCATAGAACTTCATATATAAATTGAAATTAAGGGCCATTTATAGTACAACCATAAGCATTGCTGTATTTATAAAAGCAATTTAAAATTTATTTTCTATTAGTTTCTTAAAAGCTTCAATTTCAAATTTATTAATTATTGTGCATGGAATTTTTTTTATATTCAGAAAGCAAAATGTTAAAGTTATAATTGTTATGCTTTGACTCACTCTTGCGGTGTATCTTATTAAATGATTCCAGGAAAATATTATTTTTCCTATTTTACAATCCCCATAAATTATCCATTTCTTATAAATAAAAATCTAGCTTTTGCGTAGGGCTCAGTTCTGAACACAATAACTGACTTTTTTTTAAATGTCCATTTATTGATTTTTTATTAACGGCGCAACCAAAAGCTACATTTCGAGGTTTTTGAGTGATCGTGATAGACTAGTGGTCAAGTTTATAAGGTCAAGAGGTTGGGCCTAGTGCCGCTAAAGACCCGCCCGGTAGAGGAGGTGATGCACGTTTGATCTTTCGGGTCTCAAACATCCTCCCTTTGGTGTGATGTGGAAGTTAGGAGAGGGGATGCCAGCTCAGGCGGCGTTGTTGTCACTTGACCATGGTTCAAATTTACGATATCCGTCACCAAAAGCCCTAGTGTAGCTGAAGAGGGTGACGTTAATATTCACTCTCACATGAGGTTTTTGATCTCGACAGATTTAACGTGAAGATCAGGAGGCGAACAAATACTTTGGCTCGAGGGCTACGTTGGGGAAGCGTAGATACCTGAAGGTCACACGTTTTTTAAAATAAAATCACTCAAATATGAACTTTGTAAGGATCCTATCTCTGCATCTTTCATTAATCTTCTAGAGCAGGGCTTCTGAAACTTTCAATATGTTTGACCCAATATTCAGCCATAATTTTCTTCGTCTCCCTCCCCATCCATACAATAACAATGTATTAAATTCAGTAATAACATACTTTGATGCTAACACTACAACATGGCTTTAATTATAAACCGTAAAAATTATCAAGATAAATGTCCCATTTTTTATATAATTTTATATATGAGAAGTCCATGAGGTCACTGGTAATTGTTATACTTGGTTTAAACTTGATATATTGTTAAGTAAAATAAAAATAAAATGTACGCATTTGCACTGATTTATAAATATATTATATATCAGTGCAAATGCGTAAATTTTATTTTTATGTCAGAATGTATTTTGGTTTGCTTCCTTTCAGTAAATTAAGATTTTTAAATAATGTTTTATTTGGGACTCTTCAGTATGATCGCGCCCCCCTCGTTGGGTTATCACCCCCCAGGGGGCGTGCTCCAAAGTTAAAGAAACACTGCTCCATAGAATTTCTTTTTAACTGCATGAGATAAATGTACTCTATCACACATTGCAATTTTTTTAAAAAAAAATTGGAAATGAGATTGCTTGTGGAAATTCTCATCCCAGCCTACAAGTTAATGTCACCCAACCTGCATCTATATTTACTCTTGTTGATTTTAAAGCAGGAAGAACTTTATTCACAAATATATGTCGACCCAAATAAAGGGAAAAAATTCTCTTTACTTAGTTTTCTGACTGTCTTGGCGTGCCTAAAATAAACTCTTTACGGGACATTGTTTGTCCACTTCTGGTGGTGGTGGTAATGCGACTAATCTTCATCTGTCCAAACTAGACAAGATCCATGTGCCCATAAATCTGAACAAAGTCTGAGATCGGAACGGAGGAAGCAACTGCCTCCTCATAGGAAAACCCTAGACATTCCAGAATGTGCTGAGGAGAAAAAGAACTGATGTCACATTTGATGTGAATTAGGAAGCTTCTTTTGCCCCCTTCAAAATTCATGCACCTCAGATGACCAGTCAAAAATCGCAAGAATGCCGTCTGATGAGATCTAGCACCCTTGAATGATATGGCGAATCCAGGATGTCTTTGAAAGTACCATGGGTGTACAGGAGGAACAACCGAGGTTCTACATATTAATTCTTTAGCCTTGAAGTAGATTTCGGTTGACGTAACTTATTTTTCACTCTGAGACCTCTGCCTAAACTCAGAACGCCCCCCCCCCCCTTGTTAACCTGCACGAATGGTAAACAAGGGGTGTGTTGTGGGAGGGACCAAAGAAGGGGACAAAGTGGACAAGGACCATTATTACCATTCTATTACCATTACCATTACCATTCTATTACTACACCCTCTCTTTTCAAATATCCTAAATTAAAATTATTGTATGAGAAAAAGAATATTATTATAACTATCTTTCTATATGAGATCTTAAAATAAAATTTACATTTACAAATAAAGACTGGGGATGTTTTAATTAGTACGCTGCAAGGACTTCTGGTACATCCGATGGGAACAATAATTAACAATAAACAATGTTATACAATATTTAGTTGAATTGTAGCGTTGATATAGGATATTTATCCATGTATTATTATATGATAAACATATTTTCTATTGTAGCATATGTGTGAGGAAAAATTACTTATGATCTTTCTGTACAATAATTTTATGGATGATAATTGTAAAAATTTTAATAAGAAGTTTTAAACTTTACATTCCATTCAAAAGCAGGAAAGCACAAACAATAAGGTATAACACCAAACTGAATATCTTACATGAAGTAATTTTATTATTGTAGGACAAGAAAAACAAATTTTAAGCAAATTTAGATCGACGAGTTTTTATTTCCGGAGATGAAACAGCTAACTTATAAAATTTATATGAGTTCTTTGATTGGAAATGATAAACACTGTACCGGTAAAAGTTGCACGTAATAATTAATGTTCGAGTAATATTTATTATTGCAATTGTAATTTTCAACATTAAATAATTAGCAACGTTATGCTTGTAATGATTTGATTTCAGTTCTTAATTCTCGAAATTTCTACGTTTTAATACAGTGTTTTCATTATTTACAGCTTTTGCGTAGAAAAGTAAAAAATAAATAAATAAAAATCTCTAACTCTCAATATTAGTAGATGAATTTCTGTATAAAACTTATTTTTCATACAAAAATTATTGAACTTATAATTATTACCTTATTTATGGAATGAAATAAACACTTTTAAGGTTGAAATAGATTTTTTTTCTCAATTTTTCCCCTAAAATGTTTCTAATTTTGCTTCATCTATCAATGTTATATATATAGCAACGTATTCTTAAAGTTAACTATTATTAATGAGTAATCTATTATTAATGATAGAAACCGTCACTCTTTATTTTAATGAAAGAATCATAAAAGCAATGTTCATTACAAGAAAATTAAAAGTGAGCTTTAAATTAATATTGTAAATAAAATTATTAATTTATGCTACATGTGTATAAGACTTATATTGAGTTTTTTTTTCCTTCTGATTTTATATCTAAATTCACATTTCGAACTAGTTAACTAAATTTCACACACACAGGAATCACAGCAAAACTTGGCTTTATAAATGCATAGCTGAATAAAATGATGCCCCAGTGAAAAAGTTAATTAATTATGATAACGCACAAGAAACCCAGGGAAGTTTTATTTTCAAAGATAACAAAGCATTAAAAATGAGTATGTAAGCATGACGACTAATATTTTACAGCTTTATCTGAACTGTATTTCAAACAAAACAAAGATAAAATCATGAAAATACAAGGAATCTAGAGAATATTTATTTTTGAAAAGTAACACTTAATACTCTAAAGTAATATATTAGTGTATAATTTTAAATATTGTACGTATTTTTAATATATCTAGAGACATCTTAATTTTTATAACACATTTAATGGATTATATGTACTTAAAAGTTTTCTCGAATTTCAACAAATATGCAAAATGTTTTTGAATAAAATTCGTGATATCAGACGTGTGTGTGTGTCGAATATAGTCTTACTTTTCTCTTAACTTATTTCGTTCTAATCTTTCCCTAGACTTTTCTTATTGTAAAGAATTTATGCTTAATACAAACTTAAAAGTTTTTGATATTTAAAATCTACTGGAAAAATGACGTTAGACCTCATTTTTCAATTTAAAATTTTGAATAAGTACAGCTAGATTTATAATTTCTTGATCTTAAGCAATTCTACGAATTCATTTTTATTGTATATATGCAACTGATGAGAACTTTAGTTTCAAAAAGTAGTACAAATATTTTGTAGTGTACTGCTTAAATTCGAATTTCTCAGATAGCGCGGAGATAATGAAAAATGTGTTTTTAATTTAATAATATTTTTAAAAATCTTCCAGAATATTATTATTTTTTTTATTTTAAATAAATAATCTTTTACGATGTTACAAATCTTTCTGGAAAGAATAAATATTAATTCTAAATTATTCGCTTGTTTAGTTTTTAAAAATATCGTTTGGCTTTTACTCTTTAGTTCTTGGCAAATTCTACAATTTCGCTTTTATTCTGTTTCGCGCCGTGGAATCAGCGTCGTACTGGATGAAATTAATGTTTGATGCAGTATTCTATTTTTTTTTCTTATATCGTTGTAAGCAATGTTGCTAATGTGATTGAATCAGAGTCTCTTTGTTATTTCTTGGGGATATAGCAGCCGAACGGATTGACTATGAACAAAACCAGACACATTCTTGAGATGGAGGTAAATATTGAAGTAGAATAAACTATTCTTCATAGATCTTATAAATCTCATATATTACGTAGATGAATATGTTATTTTGTTAATATTCGTATGAACGAAAAGCCGACTGTATGATAATAATTTTTAGTTTAAGTTGATTATTTTGTTTTCATTTGAAAAATTAAATATTCCATCGAAATACTCATTTTTTACTTAAATAATTAATTTTAATCTTTAAATAATAACTCTGAAAAATAAAATAATTGAAGCTTAGGAAGTGCATCGTTATATATTTCAGTCAACCATTCCATTAACATTTACAAATCATTTAATTTAATTTATAGGTATATTGTGTAATATTTGAAGTGTAATGTTATCATAATTATAGGTGGTATAATAATAATTAAGGAGTCAACAATACGTTACAACAGAAACAGGAAATAGATTAGATAGTTAAGTGAAAGTTAAATTTAAACGAATTATGTTGTAACTAATGTGTTTGTCAGTGCTGTCGAAATATTCTTAAATGATTGCAGTTATATTTAAAGAAATACTTCATTTCTACCGAATAAATATAGACTGGAAATTATGTATTTGACTTAGAAAATGTTACAGAAATATCACTGTTGACTCAAAATATTTTCTATTATCTCAGAAAAGATGTTATTAATTATTGGTTTTTCAATATATTTTAGACATTATTTTTAAGTTATCCAAGCCCTGTGTATGAATTTTGTTACCTGTAACATCTTTTTTCTGTAGTTAAAACATATACATATATTTAAGAGAAAAGCGACTAACTCACTCATTCACTCTCTCATTACGAAATATCCGGAACTATAGACCTATAAACGCGGACTTAAGCAGGCATATTTCTTTTGATTAGTGAAAGTCCTATAAGAATGGGTTTTGTGGCAATCAAATCCCAAACAGAAGTTGCGAGATAATTTAAGACAACAATTCCCGTTTTTGAACTATTAGACCTGCAGTTTTGAAATTTGGTCTGCATATCTCTTTTATGGAGTAGACGTTTGCTAAAATGTTTTTATTTTTTTAAAATAGACTTTAAGGAGTGGAGGGATTACCACAGGGGTGTGGGCATAAAATATAAATGTACTTCCTGTTTTCGAAATGCAAGTCCTTTTTTTTTAAATAAAATGAAACCAAAGGCGACAGTTATAAGAATATTTTTAACTACGAGATCTAAAGCCTCTCTAATACTACTATTTATATATCAATAATTTAAAAACAATAAAAAAATATGTTTATTCAATACTTGTATCAATGATCAAATTCTACAACTAGTAAATATTACAAGGTTATTTATTAATTCTACTACAAATTTACAACTTATTCAATTTATAGGATTGATTGTTTTAAAATTTAAAGGAACAAAATGCAACGACATTGTTTCATGCATGTGCTATGAATTAACAAGACATCAATTAGTGAAATTTTTATAATCAGCTGTATACAGAAATTAATAATATAATGTATATATACATACATTTTAAATTGATAATACTCATTTCTTATCTCAAAATACAGAGAATTTCGAACTTCACAAACGTTGTAGAAAATTGATTACTAATCCTCTATTAGATTTGAGATTCTTATCGTTTTATTTATATCAGTCTTTTAACTGACTTATGTACATCAAAAATATTCACTTCCGAAACTTTAATTTACGCCTCACATTATGTGCAAATTTTGCCCCACATTTGTAACTTGTGTTTCTTGTGTGTGGTTGAATATTGTTCTTATCACAGAACTGCAATGAACTCGAAAGGAAACAGTCCCGCAAAGGACTCGAAATCGAATTTTTTCTTTCTTGTTTCAGTCAAAACTTAAAACACAATAGGATTAAAGGAAAACGCTAAATCGATAACAGTTTTCTCACAAATATCGAAAATTTCCGTCACCGATGTCGAGCCGCTTTATCGATATTGAATGATATCCGTTAAATGTATCGATCTCCAAAATCAAGGTAATCTGTGGCCATGCATTGCGTACCTTTCTGTTATTTTACATAACGTTGCATGCATACCAGGTCTCCAGTGTTTTGCTACCGCAGTGTTTTCTTGGCGCGAAAATGTAAGAAAGAAAAAGATGGTGCCTACAAAATTATAATAAAAAAATTGAAACCGTAAATCATTTGTTCTAAATAATCTTCTCAAATTTTGTACTCTTTTCATATTTGACGAAAATCATCAATAATGATATTAAGAGTAAATAATAATATATGAGACAGCTTCAAATTTTGATTCTACAGCAAAATCAAGTACAGATTCAATAACAGAATCAAGTTTTTATTCTAAAATTGGATCTGAATTTGAAGTAATATCTGTAAAATATCTTAAAGTCGAACATAATCCTGAACATAGCGGCTTCACAATATTTTTCATTATTTGTTCTAATAGTTAGTTGTAAAAGTATGCTGAAATTTCTACAATTTTTTCTTCAAAATAAGAATTTACTTACGATCTTTGAAAAATTAAAATGTATTAAATTATAAAATTTCTGATCCGATTCAACTGATACGTGAAATAAAATTATTACTAGGAAAGCAAAGAATATTTCTAAAAATAAGTTAGAATGAAGCAGATTTATTTTTAAAAAAATAGGATTTCACCATTTTTATTCATATACTTTACAAAACAATCGAAATTCGGTTGGAGAAAAAAAGTACTAAAAATGTTTAACATAAATTCCCATAAAAATATGGTACCCATGAAATTCATCGTAGCAAGAGGAAAATTTTTATGTATGTCGTTACCTGCAGCTTTCAGCACTTTACAAGTGACAATACGATTTTGTGACAGTACAGTTGCTACATACAAAAAACATATTTTTTCCAGTTCATCTTAATGATATTTTAATTTATTCAGAAGTGAAACAATGATTTGTGCATTAAAAATTCAACTGGAATAAAATGTATATCTCAAAAAGATAATCAATTGTTATGTGTATGAAAAGTACATCAGATATGAATGGTTCATAAAAATCTAGAAATTTCTGTTTAAATTCCTCCCTTGAAATCAAATAGTTTGCAAAAAAGGGAAGCATTTATGGAATATTTTCTGGAATTGATACAAATTCGAATGATTCAAGTTTCAATAATCTTATGAGAGATTTTTGTAACGCGTAAATTTTATTTAATTAAAAAATTATATTTTTAAATATTTATATATTTTATAATTTTGTTTTGTTTGCATTCGAATCTAGAATTATTTTCGTAAATTTTTAAATAAGTTTCTTTTTTTTTCTTTACTACTTGGTAAATTTAAAAAGCTTTTCTTTTATTTTAGACCACACAGTCTCAGTTTATGCAAACGTATTTTCAACTATATCCCATTCCCCTTCCGATGAGTAAAAAATTATTCGACTTAAAGTTTATATTCGATTTTATTTTTTAATCTTTATTTTTATTCATTCTAATATTAAGCAACACAGTGTTACCTTAACAATTCACTAATTACTAGAAATGAAATACAAAAATAAGCATATGTTTATTATTAACATGCAAATTAAAATATGTTGCCATTAATGGACCAAATGAAGAATTCTCAATTAGATTAAAGTCAAATTCTTCCACGGAGACTTAAATAGCCTTCTATTAAAACCAGAGTAACTTTTGACACCACTTAATAGTTCACTATTAAGTGTTGTCAAAAACTTCTGGAAACAGCAGAAGAGCAGTTAAACCTCTAAATATCACTTGTGTTGTGTCGTTACCTGCCCCAAAAAAGCCTCGTCCACATGCGACGCATTCCACGGCCGAGCATTAATGTATGAATAAGTGGTACTTCTTAATTAGCTTTCTTCTTCCACACCGTCGACAACAATTTCGACATTAGGTGACTTTAACCTTTATTCTGAAACTCCGCCCTGCCTTATTTAGACGTCAGGTTCACGAAATATTAAAACTGAGAAGCCTTAAGCTAGAGTACGCTGTCGTATAATTACGAAGACCACTGCTGGTTTCAGCTTAATTTAAATGGCGTGACATCAAAAGTAATAAAAACTACGCGAGGCAGTTTCTGTCAATTGGATTAGGATGTCTATCTGAGAATTAGAAGTAGTATTTACAATAAAAATTTGCAGTTGACAACGGAGAGGCTTAGCGTGAAGGGAAAAAATCGATGGTTAAATAGGAAAAAAGTTTGAAAATAAAAAATAAAAAAAAACCAGATCTAAAGTGAAAATTTATTTAAATGTTTCATTTGTTTTACTATTTAATGGTTGTTTTAGACAACTTATTTTATTGTGTTAACATTTTAAGTTTGAATTGATTCTTCATAAAAAATTTATTTTTTTAATCTTTATAAATAATCTTCTGAAAATTCTAACTTTTTGGTTAATTTTTCGATGCACTTTAATTCAGAATGGCATGTACATTAAGATAGATAGAATTTTTGTATTCAGAACTTCTCCAAAACCTACCTATGGGGAAAAGATGTCCTCTAGTATATGGATGAAGAGTGAAATAAAATAATCAATTAATTTTTATATTAAGTATTATCGTAAGGGGAATGATTGATTGAGTGAATATTAACGCCGAAATGTTCAGCTACACGAGAGTTTTTAGCGACGGACCACGTAATTTTGAACCATGGTCAAGTGACGTGGATGACACCTGAGTTGGCACCCCCTCTCCTAACTACCACACCACACCAACGGGAGGACGTTTCAGCTTCCGACAGATTTAACGTGCATCGCTACCCTACACGGCGGGTCTTTAGTGGTACTGGGCTCGAACTCGTGACAAGGCAAGCCACGATCCGATACCTATACCACTCGGCTACCGCGGCCACTGTAAGGGGAATGAAGTTTAGGTATTTGAACTTTTTTATAATAAAACGTCATAGTTATTTCTGCTGAAAAAAACCCCAGACATTTTAGTATTTTTTTAACATTTATTACGATCAGGAGACGCATGATAGAGAGTTACCAGAAAAAACATCAGGTACATTAACAGCTTCTTTAGTATTATTTTTTTTAAAAAAACTTACTGCTAAATTCCAGTTAACGATAAAGGGGAAGAAGAAAGCTAGAATCGGACTGATCTTCAACGGGGTGGGGAGACAGAGAGATGTGGTTATAAAGTATTGCTATGTATATAGTACTATTCATTAGTTAATATTTACTTATCACAATACGTCTTAAACTTTTAATAATGAGGACCCAATTTTCAATCATAATTTCCATCACCCCTACCTATATTGACAATGTATTGAATGCAATAATAAATCACTTTTAGGCTAAAGCTATAATACGACCTTATTTATAAACTGCACAAATAATCAATATAATTATTAAATTTTGCATGTACTACTTTTAAATAGTAAATATTTTAAGTTACTTTTTAGTAATAGAATAAGTATGTTACTTTTCGTAGTTCAGAATGCACTTTGTTTTGCTTCCTTTCAGTAAATTAATAATTCTTTTTAAAATAATTTTTTATTTTTGCCTTTTCGATATCCCCCCCCCACGCAAGATTATCATGTTCCCCTGGGGGAGGGGCATGCCCCACAGTTTGAGAAAAGCTGATTTATCAATAAGCATAGTTTTTGGATTTTTATAATGTAAAAAAATAATTTTATTTTAAGTATAAAATCACCTGACCAAATTTAAGTGTTTTTCCCTTTTTTTCCAAAATTCAACCCCTTAGTGCCAATATTAAATTTTAAAATTATTTTTTAAGATTATTTTTCATCTAATATCTATAGCATAGAACATCTTTTACACATAGATAGGTTCCACACAATGAATGATATTTTTTTCCGTTATCCCCTCTATTGTGTATCATAATGTAAGCCATTATGCCCTACTTTGAAGAATTTTAGCTCCGACAGCATATTTTAATGAATAATGCATTTGTATGCGTATAACATTATTCAGAGAAATATAGATGTTATTCTTTCAAGAGCTACAAAATATCTCTATAGAGATAGCTAAATTTGTTTTTTTTTATTTAAAATTGCTTACGTATTTTCAAAAGCAAATCAGATTCAAAAACACAATCTTTTGATGAAAATTTTGTGTGTCTCAGTAGGAAATAAAAAATATTTTAAAGCAAATTTTATAAATGTTGCTATATTTTTTTATATTTTGATTTCAACTATCTAAGCCTTTATTACTAACAAGATTGGGTTTTCTAAGATTTGTTTATAAAAGCACAATTTATATGAAACATATATATGTTATATATACATATATATACTTCATTTCCAAATATTGACAACAACGATTTATATAAGTCTGAATATGGAACAATTCAAGCTATCATTCAATGTCTAGACAATCAGAAATACATGTCTCATTTGCTTATTTGTTGTAAAAACTGTGAATATTTTATCTTATAAGAACATCTTTATTACTTAAGCACTTTCATAAAAGGTTAAACAAATATTGAAGGAGATGACTCTTTCAATTGCTCTATTATTCTAAGTTGATGACTATATTTACACAATGGCCTGTTCTATATTTAATAAAAAATAAGTTTACACATTTTCTTACACAAAAGACGATATGAAATTTAGCACGCTTTTTTTATATTAGTGTGTTAGCTTTATTAAACCATATATATGTATATATGTTTATGTTTTGGGATACGCGATATTTATCTTGCATAAAATTTTCTTAGTTAAATATTTATAAATTTTTGGATGTATTATAAATATTAGATGCGTTAATTGTTAAGCATAAGATATTTTTTGGTGGTCTCAAGAAACTAAAATTAAAATTGTGTTATAGGAATCTTTTATTCAAATTATTTTCTCAAATATGCTTTTTTGCTAAAGATTTTAGTTTTCTGTTGTCACAATAGAATATTCTAGGATGTGAAATATAAAAGATTTGATACATAACTTAATATGCCATGTAAATTTAAACATAATTTGTGGTACACCTAAGCAGATTATGTACCTAAGCAAAATATTGTAGTTCGTAATTAAATAATCAGTTGCATGCATGTTAGAATAAGTAAATGAAAGGAAATATAAAGCATGTAAAATATTTGGGTACTTGCGTACTACCGCAACCTTTCCAACTTTTAAGATGACTCTTAAAAGTGGCAACCCCGATTTCACATGAGTCGTACGAGCTGAATCGGCAACCATGTGCTTCGTTTCATATAATGTCGCAAATAGATTGTGATAATACGAAAGACTTAATTTCCAGTAATGTAAAATCACTGAAATCATTAAAGTTTTAAGGAAAATAGTTTAAAACACGAAAGGAAATTCAAATAGTTGAAAACAATTTATTGTTTTTATTTTATTCACTATTTATATGTTAATTAAATAATGCCTACGTGTGTTTCTGAGAAAAAGTAATATCTATTTAGCTATTGATAAAACATATGTTGTTATATTATGTTGAATTATGAAAAAAAAAATACTATTTATACTATTTAAAAAAAACAATTCTGAGAGAAAATGTTTCATAAATGACCATTCAATTTTTCCTAGTCTTAAGACTACTTTAAATATATTTTATATTTATATATTCTTGATATGTACTTTTTTATGAAAAGTTTACTGAACTTTTCTAACCAAATCGCTTCGAATATAAACAATAAGTTGAGACAGTATGGAAAAGACATGTCATTTGTCTGTAAATGAAAAATTTAAAAAATAACTGTTTCATCATAAAATGGAAGTGCAAGAATAAATGAATTTATCAAAAAAGTGCACTATTATGTGATTAAACTCTAATGAAAAAATTTAAACCAATCACTACTTTACAAATTATATCAGCTGACAAATCCTGAAATATACTAAATTTTATATTTAAAAAAAAGGAAATGTTACTAAAAGCCTTTTTTAGAATTTTGAGTAAAAGTTTCAATAAATATTTAATTTCAGTTGAATAACAGCGTCACTATAATTAGCATTTATAAAATTAAAAAATGAGTTACACATAATCAATATAGAATAACAGTACCTCATACAAATTTAAAAATTGCCTAACTCATTTAAATCCCCCTTATATATACATTTCATTAAAGATTACTTTTACGAAATAAACCACACAAAATTAAATAAATAATACTGCAGCTATCATTTAGCCGGATAATATTTAATTACATTATTCGAATATATTTTAATTATATTACTACCGAAATCATTTTTACCGGAGTCAAATTACAACTGGAATATTAATTAGCCTTGAACAAAGCGATACTTTCAATACACAACAAAAAGAACTTTTCTGAAAACGGGCGTGAACTTAATCGAACTCGGTAATACTTACTTCTAATTAATGAGAATTTGATTAAAACGCTAGCTACCTCGGAGTAAAACACTTTCCCTCGAATCCTGCATTTTCTTTCCATCTGCATTACAATTCAACTTATTCTATTTAACTCAAAACTCTTCGATGGCAAAATTGTGGAACTTCGAATTTGAAATTTGCTTTTCACAAAACTCCGCTCATTTGGTAATAAGTTCTTTTGCTCCTCGCTATTCTGAAGAGCAATTTAATTTTCCTCTTTCGCCTGTTACGATACTGTTAAGATTTATTACAGGCTGTGTGCTCGTTGATTTCTTTATATTTGCTTCATTAACTGAACTAATAAGTATTCTTCTATTACAATAGCTTTTCTGTAGTCGCGGATTTGTTTTCTCTAATTAAGTACAGAGGGTGAGATTAACCGCGATGTTGTCTGGGAAATTATTCAAAAAACATTGTCTTAAGAACAGCTTAAAATGTTATTCCATCTTTTACCTCCACGTGGTAAAAAAAATCAACACTGACTATTGGAAAATATTAAATCCAGTGAATTGATGGAGTTCATTAATTTCCTTTTTAGTACGTTAAGGAGCTTTTTGATATAGAAAAGGAAGTTGATTATTTTTTTTTTGAATATTATTAATGCTATTATATGAATTTGTAAAAGACATGTTGACATAAATCAAAACAAAATTGACTTATTCATGAAATGCTTTCACAAATATTTTTTAAAAGTCGATATAGCAAGCTCGTGACTGGCTAATTTGAAATCTAATGTCACTGAAGTACCGCCGTGTTGAGGAGCTGATGCACGTTAAATTTGTTGAGACTCAAAGTCATGCAAGCCAAGTGGCTGAGTGGTAGTGTATCGGGCTTCCAAGCCACAGGACAGGGGCTCAAATCTCGAGTTGGGCAAGGTCGACTCAGCCTTTCATCCCTTCAGTGGGTCGATAAATGAGTACCAAGCTTGCTTGGGAACTGAACACCGGGGGCTTAGCATCAAATTTACCACTTGACCGAAACATCTGCACATGCACCCCAGTGCCTAAGGTTCCGTAAGCTAAGACAGGCACATTTGACCTTGGCCATCATGGGCTGTTGCGCCACTGAGTTCAGTTTAAAATCCTGCCGTTTGTGCAGAAGTTAGGAGATGGGAGTGCAATTTCAAGTATCATCTTCTGAATTACTTAATCGTAGCTTAAAATCTCTTAGTATGACGTAAATTAAAATTACCCAAAGATATTATTATTAATGGAAACACACATACAATTTCGTTATCTTGATATTAAAATTCAACTGTATATTGTTTGGCTTAGTTTTTATTCTTTATGTTCTTTATCATACTCGTCATCGTTTATAATTGAAATGTGCTACAAATTTTACATTTGATATTTGTAAGCAACCAATTCTTTTCAACTAATCTGAAAATTGCTAAGATTTGATTAAAAAAAAAACTAGCTTACCTTCCAAATTGATAAAATCTTTTGTGATGACTTTGCTTAAACTTTTCATAATAAACCAAAACAGTTTTGTAATTTCATAACATAATTTACTCCCTGAGAGATAATAATTTACGGGGCTATCTCAAAACGAATAGATACCAAATGAACTAGATTTCTTCCCCAGCCATTTAAATTTCAAACTCAATAAGAAAGAAAAAAAATATAGTTTTTAAATTAATACTTTTGAACTGATAAAGAAAAGCATTTTCTTTAACAATAACTTCGATGTTTGAGACAGAAAACACAGTTTAGCTTTTCTTCCTACATCAATCAAAGTTATGAAATACTCGTAATAGTTGAGATCATGTTGGAAATGACTTTAAAAACTGAAATTACGAATATGAATAAATCTTCATTCTTACACATGATAGATTTAGCAGGTGATCTGGAGTGGAATTAGCCTATAATTTGTTTTTAGTTCTGCCAATCCCAAATTAGTCCACGAAAACCACCTTCATACTTAACTTTTTTAGAGTATCAAAAATATAAATTACGATGAATTACAGCATGGGATACTCTAAACAGCCGTCGAGCCACAAGTTTTCTCGTGAGGTTGGTGGCAGGGGATGAGAGGTGGGAGGACCCTGACACTCCCCCAAGTTGTTTTCCCCCCAAATACCCCTCAGGGGGCTCACCTTCTTTAGGTGGGTACTGGTGTCACAATCCCGAGGTACACTAGTGATCTTTTCCTTTTCCCAAGGGGTTTACTATCTTTGGTAAAAACGGGTGTCACGACCCCGGGGTACCCCAGTGATCCTTCTCTATTTTCGACCCTCCATCTTGTCATCCAATTTCTCCTTTTTTTCTTTTCCCGTCCAGACCACAGACCTATGAATGTTTGGTGCAGTATAGCCAAAACTGGCTCTTGCGCCATAAAACACCAAACTCATCATCATCATCTCCCTCAAAATAGGGGTGAAACCGAGCTAAATCGTACTGTCACCTGTATGGTGTTCAAGACTACGGCCAACGATAGGCGTACAATTAGCCCCTCGCCATGATGAATTTTGGGGGCCTCGATCTGACTACATCAGACAGGTGGCATTAGCAACAACGTTTTTGAGACTAAATTTGATTTAATAGATTGTTTTAAGCTAAATTGTTAATGATTTCTTTTTTATTGATAGACTCCTGATGAGAGACGAACTTCCATATTTTAGTCGAATTCGAATGATGAGGAGGTTCGCTGAATTTGTACATTTTTTCCAAATTTCCACATTAAGCCATAAAAGAATTTTCAGACTATTTTTTTTTAAATAAGCAATATTTTACATTATTAAATAAGATAGCTTTTCTTTGTACACATGGATCTGAATGGATTCTACCAAAATCTCACAATTCACTGCAGTTCTCTACAAAGTTTTCTAGCAATACCTGAAGCATTCGAAGTATAATTTTTCTGTGCTTAACATATAGCACATGTTTTTTACATCAGATAATCTCCCGAACCTCGCCTTTAAAGGGATTTGTAGGAAGATAGAAAGGTCATAATAAATATATGGCGCCACTATATAACTTAGTTCTCTGTAACTTTCTTTCCTATCATTCACCGATTGTTAGGTTCCTTTATGTTTATAAAAGTGTCTCTAGTTGGTAATCTTTGTTTATATCTATGTTATCATTTCATGAAATGAAAAAGAACAAAACAATGGGGAGATAATTAATTAATACACAGTTAGGTAGATCTTGAGTTTATGAGTACAAATAATATTTAAAAAAACAATATTGATTCTTATTTTATCATAATAACATTTTCCCCCCTGTTGTAAGATGCTTGAACAATACCCGATACAGTTTCTTGTCTGTGATATTTATTTGATAGATATCGATCACCGATCATAATTCGTAACTATTTTTTGCAAACTACACACATAGCAAAAATGCATTCATTTTCACATTTTCATATGTGCTTCTGAATAAAGTTAAGGTATCCGACTACGTTCGGAACCGTGATTTTACAAAAGCACATAAATGGATAATTTCCATGATATTTAGAGTCACTTAGATTAGAATACATGTATAAAATTGTTTTAAGGACATTTTGACAAAAAAAATTATTTAAATACAATATTTTTGAAATATATGACTTAGAAGTGGTTTTATCCATATTTTACGACAATAGGGGGTGAGCAAATTTAAGAAAAAACCGCCAATAATTATTTCAATTGGTGGTAACTCTGAAAATAATGTGAATTTTTCAAAAATTCTTCTTCAGGTTCTGTACAGAGGTCTGAGCTATATACAGGCAAAATATTATTACAATAGAAGCATTTTTTACAAACGGAGAACCTTTTGAAAAAAGATTATTCTAAGTTGATTTTTTGCCAAAATACTACATTTAAATACTTTTTTTTGTCAAAATGCCCTTAAACCAATTTTCTGCATGTATTCTAATCTGTGTGACACTAAATATCATGAAAATTATCCATTTATGCGCTTTTTTAAAATCACGGTTCTGAACGTAGTCGGATACCTTAAAGAACAGTCCAGAGAAATAGAAAGAGTATTCCGTATAGACAGGTGGTTGCCTTTTTCCTCTATGAAAAAGAATAAGATTTTACAGGCGATTGGATGAACGGAGTATATTCTCTATTTCTATATGAATGCATCGTTTTAAGACTATTTTTGGCTAAAGTTAGGGAAATAATTCCGGGATATTTTTTGTGAATAGAGAAATATTATATTATCATGTAGTATTTTTATTTTGCTAGCATTCTGAGAAAATCAAATTTTAATATTAATATGTAATTCTTTTTATTTTACGTATTTTTTTAATTATTCAGTTTTTTTTTAATGAAATATACTTCATATTTCATCTTTAATACTTTAATGAAGGATGCTTCCAGTTTGACATTTAAAGGGAAAAAATAATTAAGAACACATAGGATATATAGATAAAAGGGTGGATTGCGGCTATACGGAGGGAAAAAAAATTATTATGATGTTGAACCTACCTATGCGGAAAAGATGTAATATCGTATGGGAATCAACAGAGAAATAATTTAAAAATAATAATTTTACAATTAAATACTGCCACAAAGAGGTTAAATGTTCGTAAAAATGGAAAGAATTTTATTTAGAGGACTTAAGATTCAAAATAAAATTATTCTTTTTACAATATAAATAACTAAAAACGATGATCATTGACAAATGAGTACAAAGCATATTGCAACATTTCATAACTAGAGCTCTCTCTTCCAACACCGTCGAATCAGTCCGTTCCAAAATTTAATTGGCTTTATCGTGCACTGCCATTTATTTCTGTAGTGGATTTTCAAAAAATGTGATATTAAAAAGAAACTGTTAAATGAAGCTGATGTTTATTTCCTATTTAGCAGGTGTTTTTTCATTACAGTAGATTTAAAAAGTACTAAAGTGCCTGCTGTATTTTAACAAAAATTGTTTTTCCATTTTACCACAAAAATCTCAAATGTCTGATATTCATTCCCCTTGTGACAGTACTTATGATAATTTTTTTATTTTATTTTCTCCTTCATCTTTATATTAGATTACATCTTTTCCAAATAGGCAGGTTTTGAAATTTTGAAAAAAAAAATTCGATCCGTCAATAGATAAGTGCTTTCAATGAAAAATTCCCGCCTTTTCACCGTAAAGAAAATCCCTGACGAGAAGTATTTCAGTACCATGGAGAAACTGCGTCTCTTAAAAACACTAGCCCTAATAGTATCACTATAGAAACTAAAAATACCTGCCAATCAAAGGTAGAAATCAGAAAATATTAGTGCCCGTATGGGCAAACCGATTGTGGCCATCTTTTGGTAGCCCGTACGGTATACGGGCAAACCAGTTAAGGAGCTAAGTTCTCCTTTTTAGTACTAAGAGAAAACAAACTTTAAGAAATTTCAAAGAATTTATTTTTTAACTCATTAATGCAAAAGGACTTTGAAAAATAGCAGAAAAATTTAGTGAAAAGATACAGAAAAGGATACAATTATATATATCTTTGCTTACATTTTTCATTGTATGGACACAAACCCTAACACAGGCAAACTAATTTCAATATAAAGAATGCAATATCATCAACCAACAATTGATATTAATGACACATTATTCTTTTCATTACGATACTATAAAAATTCATCAAATCAATATTTAGCTGTATGCATAGTAAAAAAAAAGTAATTTAATAATCTTTACTTTAAAACTATTAAACTAAAGCGATAAAGAAAACTTGTCGATGGAACTGCATGTTATGAAATTCGGAGATGAAGAAACGAGTGTTATTTTTACGGTTTTTTTCTTGCGATTCCGCCAAAAAATGATTAATGATAGAGTCCTTTAACCTCTCAAGATATGATTCATGAGGTATATTCTACATAAAAGAAAATTGCTATTAAGGATTACACAAAACAGTTTGTTTTCAATTTGATGTATTCCATTAATGGAAGTGCCGGAATTAATTTATTTTGTCGTTTATAATTTTTTAATTTAATTGTTTTCGTAAGCCTTGCGTAACAAATAAATAACTGACATCTTTAATGTATTTATCCAGTGATCTGATATTAATTGCAAAAAGGTTGTTTGTAGACAAGATGAAACAGCAAATATTTTAGCTTTTTTAGAAGTAATAGAAACAAATAATGGTTCAATTTCATTAACTTTCATTTTTAAGGTATCCGACTACGTTCGGAATCGTGATTTTAAAAAAGCGCATAAATGGATAATTTTCATGATATTTAGTGTCACTTAGATTAGAATACATGCATAAATTTGTTTTAAGGACATTTTGACAAAAAAAAAATGATTTAAATACGAAGTTTCGGCAAAAAAGTAACTTAGAATAATCTTTTTTTCAAAATGTTCTCCGTTTGTGAAAAATGCTTCTATTATAATAATATCTTGACTGTATACAGCTCAGTTCTCTGTACAGAGGCTCAACTATGAATTTTGAAAAATTCAGATTATTTTCAGAGTTACAACGATTTGAAATAATTATCGGCGTTTTTTTCTTAAAATTTCTCCCCTCTGTTGTCGTAAAACATGGATAAACCCACTTCTAAGTTACGTATTTCAAAAATTCTAGTTGAGCCTCTGTACAGAAGTCTGAGCTATATACAAGAAAAATATTATTATAATAGAAGCATTTTTCACAAAAGGAGAATATTTTGAAAATGGGTGATTCTATGTTCCTTTTTTGTCAGAATATTGTACTTAAATAATTTTTTATTGTAATACAATTCTTAAAACAAGTTTATATACATTTTCTAATCTAAGTGACACTAAATATCATAAATATTATACATTTATACGCTTTTGCAAAATCACGGTTCCGAACGTAGTCGGATATCTTAATGTAAATGAATTGATATTTTGTTTTCAAAAATGGACACATTATATAAAAACTAAAAATTTCTAAACACATAATATAAAGTATAATACCATTAAAACTAGAAATGTAGAAAATCGAATTTTTAAGTTAATATGTTGAGAATTAAAACCCAAGAACATACTTTAAATTTACTCATCTTTCAATTACAAAAGGGAAGCGAAAATTATTTTTAGAGTTATTTTTATATATATAGTAACCTGATCTTATCATCAACATCATGCGTATTTTATTTTGAACCGCAATAAATTTTAGGTCAATATTTCATAAACTAGCTTTAAAACAATTTTCAAAAGGAAACATATTAAGAACCATATTATTTGTCTTTTCATCAATGATATAATAGAAAATATAAGGAATTTAAGATAAAAAATAAATAATATTTCATTTCATTTCTTTCCTTTTTGGATAATGTGTGTGTGAGTGTGGAATATTTATTCAACAAAACAACAAAAACAATATGTGAAAGGGAACAGAAAAAACAATTAAAAAAACATATTAGAATGGTGTCAATCAAGTCAAAAAGAAATTTAGGACTCAGGACCGAACAAGTGGGGTTAAGCAATTTTGATGGTACAGCCTTTCCCCCTTTGCGATTCGGCAGACTAACACGGGAAAGTCCTTAAAGAAAATTACTTCTTAGAGAAAATTGAAAAAGAAAAATAGTGCAATAAGAAAAATTTCAAAATAAATGAATAAAAAATCAACCAATAGAAAGTTTCAAAAATGTTACAGTATTATAAAACAATAGATAATAAAAATTTTCTCACAATAGAATTAAAAAAAAAAATGTGAATCTTGAGAGGATTCGAGCATTTTCATTGGTCTTGTTATTCAAATAATATTATGAGAATCGTTTATAATTTACAATTAATAGAATTACTTTCATTTATAATGTCCCCTTAATGTATTTGACGATATTAATTTTAGATTTATGCAAACTCAGATTCGGGACTTTAATAAACAACAAGGTATCAAAATATTTCTGATATTAATAAGCAATCAAGAAATTAAATTGGATAGCATCAATCGATAAAACATATGCGTATTGCATACTTCAAAATAATCCTTTCTACTGTATAAAATATGAATAACTTTGTGAAATATGCATAAATTTACTTACTTGCATATCCACAGCTTCCCTATTCTCTTACTTTAGAGGCTTTAGTAAAATGAATATCTCATGAAAACTTCATGAAACTTGAAATTATAATCAACACAGGAAATGTGAAAGTTCGACGCTAAGTTTTGATCTGAGAATTAAAAATATTTGCAAAGACTTGTGAAATCTCTAGAGTAGTAATGACATTTCTGAGAACTACAACTTTGTAAATATTTTAGTTAAAGTCTATTGAGACATTTTATTTTTTTAAAAATTGCGACCACATCATTCGGTATATTTTTATTAAGAATGTTTGGGTATCAATAGCAGAATTTAAGAGTATTTTATAAATATATAAAACGAACATTTACTGTATAACGAGAATATATAGATTGAATCATATAAAAAATATGCTTTCTTTTTCTAACAAATAAAATTTCATAGCAGAACTATCACAAAAAAATAGAATATATCTTATTTATTAATGTTTTTAGTAAGATTTCTTATTACATTTCATAAGGCCTTACAAATATTTTTCGAAAATTTTTCTATTGATGTGGAAATAAGTATATCTTACTTTTAATTTGTTTTGTTCAATTTCTTTGGCAAAATTTATTCTTAAAGGAAAAAAATAATCTTTATATACTAACAAAAAAATTCGAAACTTTAAATATTAGTTACGAAAATTAAAATTTTCTTTTTTTAATGAGTTATAAATATACAAGGTAACAAAAACGGATTCATAATATAGTTCAATGTTTCTGAACCTTTAACGTACCACGTTTCCTTTTTATATATCCTCAGGACTATACAACCAACCAGAATTGAAGGTTAAAATGAAAAACTCTTAAAATAATGAGATAAAGGGAAATATATATAAATTATATAGTAGAACATTGAATGAAAATGATACTAAAAATATTTTTGAAGCTTCGCGTTATTTAAAAGTTAAAGCGCTTTCAATGTAATCATAAAAAATTGTCTGAATTTTTTATATAAAAGAGGGAGAGTTAAGTCCAGACTGTTTCATTAAATTAGGCTGCAAAGACCATGATGTAAAAATATTTATATAGCTGATACATGAAGTAAATCGAATTAGAGTACGTTTTAGTTTATTGAACGCGAGCTATTCACTAAAAATCATACAATGACAAAATTAAGTTCTTGTCCTTTTTTTTATCCTGGTTTAAAACGATTAACGCCACATCATCAATATAACTCCTTTCATAATTAAATATAAAACATTTTAATTAATTTAATTGTATTAGTCATTTCTATTGTTTTACAGTAACAATACAGTATCAAATGGCTAAATGAAATCGTATGAGATTAGGATTTAGAAAATTTAGAGAAGTGTTTATTTCGACATTTATCACTTTTCAATCTTCTATAATACACACATACACAATTAAAACTTCAAGCTGTTTTTCTTTTCTAATATAAATAAATGAAAGGTGGAAGTTTGGAGCTTTGAAGCAATATTTAAATCTGAAATCTTGCTTCTTTTCTTAATGGACTTTGCTGTTGTATTACTGGAGTCATTATTCTTTGATCAATACTGTCTTATATTTCTTTATAAAATTTTTAGTATCAAATCGGAGCTATTATAGTTTCATATTCAATTACTGATTATATATACATTATAAATAGATCAAGAAATTGAAAATGGCATAACAAACGTCTTTTCGAATTTTTCATGTTCTAAGATCACAGGTTTGCTTTGCATCCATTCAATGTGTGTTATCTTAATAACGCTATAGAAATGACTTAAACATTACATGTATACTTATTTAAAATACAATGAGGTCGCAGACTCCACCTTTTAAATATACTATCTTTTTTTTTATCTAAGCTATTAAAGAATGAAATGTTACCATTAAAAACTTATGTAATTTTGATTGTTAATTTTAGATTTAGATAATCCTTTATATTTGTGTCTTGCTGTAGGTATTCATGTATTTAAAGTTTTGTTTATTAATGCCCAGAGTTCTAAGTATGAAATGTTTGCTTAGTTGTACATTTATTACACAAACTGATTTTAGCAGTTTTAATATTTTTTTTCAATTAATTATTGCAACCTACTTTTATTTTTTTAATCCCAGTTTATTTAATCAGGTTAATGTTATAAGGATTTCTCTCATACATGGAGAGAGCTTATTCTTTTTCATAGGTTTTTAGTATATGTTTTGTAATCGCAGATTTTTTAATATTAAATTATTAACACACTATTAATTAACTAATAATTTTTAACACACACACTATGCAATCTTGAATCAAGTGTAATACAACCATTGCCACGGAGAACATCTCTGAACTGTATATAAGTGATACTTAAGTATTTTAGTCATATTATTCATTTAGTATTTTCTTGCCAAAGTCTGTAAGAAAGAAAGAAATATATGAAGTTCATACGTCCTTAATTTGCAACAGATTCTTAAGATTCAATCTAGCTTAGTTGTTCGGTCCTGATCACAAATAAAAAGGAAATGAAACAAAATATAAGCAGACAAATCCGGCGACATCATAGTCATATTTAAAGCTAAACGGCTCATTCGCTAACTCATGTTTTTTACAGAAACTTTATTTTGAAATGTATATATTTGTGTTACAATTATAATGCACATAGGTAACAAAATGCACTTGATATAACATTAACCCGCATAACATTAGAAATTTTTATTTTGAAATTTTTTCTTAAGATTCTTTAGATTTAAAACCGTTTACACAATTATCAGACCTGAAATTTATCTAGACTTCACAGGAATACTCTAACGTCAGCTTCAAATTACACGGAAACACGTCATTGCTCTTATCATGTGACCGTCGTGAATTGAGCATAGACAGTTGAAAAATAGTTATTAAATGCAATAGATTAAAAAAATAATATTTCTGAGAAAGTTTTATTTAAGTTTCACCGAGTCTGAATACAGAAATGGTATTTATTCTGATGTAATGTTTTTATACAATTTTTCAATAATATATTTATTTAAACAGCACATTTACATATTTTTATAGAGAGAAATATTCTTTTAATCTGAGTCGATGGGTTATCAAAATGTAGCATTTATTCGAATAAATAAAAATTGCACTTTAAAAGAAAGTTGAAAGCAGATATTATTACATTTGATTTCTCTATATTACATAATATCAGGTAAAAACGCGCGACACTTTTTTTAATTTAATATGCATTCAAAAACATTTCATTAATCCTATAAGATGGGGGAAATCTATTTTTATTTGTAATCTGGTGAATTATTCGCAGGAATAGCGTGATACTCTATGACTTTCTACTTTATTTGTGCACTTAGTACAAGTGTTCTCATAAGCGAAAAAAATCTCAAAAAACAATAAAACAATTGTAATGATTTTGAGTTCTTTTTGACAATGCGGTTTACATAAGCTTAGTATTGTTCCTTACATATTACCTTATCGATTACTCAAGCAAAATAACTACCCTAAATCATTGAAGCTATGATGTCCTAAATGGATAAATTATGTCGTTCTGAAAAATATCATCTTTCATAACATTCAATTTCGTCAAATGGCCATTATATTGAGTAACGAAAACATGGAAAAATGGATTAAATTCTGTAATTGAAAAAGCAGCATTGAATGGGAAAATAATCATTTTCTAATAGCTTGTGTAGACGACTTGGAACAAATTAAAGCTTGGCAAAAACTAATCCCACATGAAATTTGTTACTTTATTGAAAGAAAAATATTTTAAACCATCTCTTTTTCGCTGAAGATGAAACGAATCTATTAAGTGAAGTCTGCAGATTCATGAGCTTTGTTGCCAATCTTTAATATTTAAAAAAATGTTTAAAGAATATTCGAAATTAGTTCTTTCTTTCTAATAAAGTTAGGTAAAATTTCTCTGTTCTAAATGATTGTATATACAGAACAGTTTAAATTTTCTATGTAGGTGCAGGAAAATACCTGTAAGGAAATATTTGTAAGGAAGACTTTATGTTTTTAATTATTAAAAGTCGTTCTGGGAGATAAATTGGCTTTCACGAACAATTTTGTTTTATTTTTAATGGAACATAATTCAATAAAAGGATTCTATGAAACATTTTATTTTCCAGGAAATAAAATTAGAAGATCAAATGCAGTTTAAAAATGAGATTCGGAACATTACACACGCTATTTGAATTAAATTGATTTCGACTAATTTATTTTAGTTTTGTTTATCAAAATTGCATTCTGTTTACTTATTAATTTACGTATTTCCAGTTGCGTCTCCTTCAGCATTTTTTACAGATTTTACACAAGTTTATCAGATCTTGAAAACGCTTAAAATAGTTTTTATAACATTTTGTCAACACAGAATTCTCTGATTTAAAAGTACAATTATCGTCATAAGAAATTACACTCTAGAATCAAATTTTGAAAGATTAGCTTTGTTTGATCAATCTGTTTTATTTGGAAAAGTCGAATTAAAACGATGAATATTTTAAATTCATAAACAAAAATTGTAAAATCATCTGACTAAAGTGATAATATGACGTTAATACAATTTTTTTAAAATTTAATTTCAAAGTATTTCTTATAACTATAAATATTCTCCTTTGTTTGGACTTCCGTTTTTGTTACAATATAAAATTTTGTGTATTAATTTTAAAGGATTCTTAGAATTAACAAACACACAACAAAAATTTTGAAACCTGTTTCCCAATATTCACTCCATTTCAAAGTAAATGATATATTCCATTCATCAACAGAAGCGAATATGAGAATCACGAGACAGCTTTTTAAGATCTTCAAATCTGAACGAAATCAAAGACATCTTTAATATTTCAAAGAAAAAGAATGGCTTTATTCACTCTAAAATTTCTGCCTATTATTTTTTAATGATCTGGTTTTGGAACAAAATAAAAGTGGAAAAACGAAAAGAATTCGAATAGTGACATAAAAAAAGGACGTTAAAAATATAATTATAATTTAACAGATGCATATTTCATTGAAATGTTTTAAGTTTGCTGTATGTAATTTGAATTACTTTCATTAAATGTTACATTAATTGTTCATTTTATTGCAAATTTTCCTAGCATTTGAATAACATATTAATGCTTACTGTAACAAACTTTTTCATTTTGTGATAGGTTGTATGGAATCGCTTAATTAACAAATCAAGTAAATTAATTTGTTTTAGTAAACATTTGTCACACTGTTAAAGTAGAAAAAAAGTAAATGTAAAATGCTTAAATGTTTTCATTTACAGAATATCAGGATTTTGTGAAATACTAATTATGAAATGTCCATATTTTTTCCTGAATCTACAGAAAATTCATTAATTTTAAAAAAATGACAAATAAACGCTTTGAATTGCATAAATTTAAATAACCATTGTAAATTTTTCAGCTTAAAAGAGTCGCAATTCAGTATTTATATCAAAATCTGAATGAACAAATAAACAAATGTTTTTTCTATCTAAACTTCGTTTTTATAGCTGAATCCAACCAACAATATAATTTTAGTCTGGAACCTTAATTTAATCAGACTCTTATGGACAGTGGCTTGTGTTGTCGCCATTTGGAGTGAACGTGACCGATGTGTTCCATTCCATTGCATGGAATTGTAACTAGATTTCTTGAGCAGAATCTGGTGCCGAGACTTTCTTTACCCAAGAATTTTCTAGAAAATGTCTAATCAAATATTTCTACATTAATGGACTTCGATAATCTGATTTTTTTGCTTGTGTTCTGTTTATGACTCCAGAATTATCGAAAGACAATAAATTCTATGTTAAATATGGAATTTGTTTTGACTAAAATGCTGTGGCGGTCTTTTCTTTCTTAAAAAAAATATTTGCTATAAATAGAATATGAGCGGGTTGCAGTGTATTATACTTACCGTAAAATCTGGCGTATACATATATAACGTGCACATGTACTTTCAAGCTGCATTTTTGAATTTTTAGGTATAATCTCCGCTTAACGCATACCCCCTTTTTTACGAAGAAACCTGAAATGTAATTATGCAATTCTCTTATGTTTGTGAAGTCATTTATCCCGAGGTAATATCACAGGCCTTTGAAAAAATAGCATATTTCTAGAAATACAGCTCTTTAAGCTCATTAGTATGTCATTTCTTTTAAATAAGCAATATTTCGATATATGTAGTAGTCTAATTGTTCTATGCTCATTTCTCCTTTTATTTTTAAAGCTATCATTTTAATGCCTGGCGTATAACGCACCCCCGTAAATTTTGATTTTATTGTATATGGATATTAAAAATATTACGAATGAAACACATTGTTATACGAAGATGCAAATGGTATCACAATAAAAATTACGAACAAAAAATTCTTAACTCTTATTATTTTTTTTTTTTTTTTTTTTTGCTTGACTTTATCACTTTCGGAATTCTAACCTTAATTATGCCCTTAGACGCATATATATATTATTCCTAAATGAAAACGTATTTGTTGGATAATGATTAATCATTTAAGCAATTGATAGATAGAATATTTATTTGTTATTCATTTAAAAAGGTTCATAAGTAAGTTATTACAATAAAGAATAAAAAAATAAAATCCCAAATTTTGAAAGTTTTAATTGATGTAAGTAATTTTTTTTTACTTAAATCAATTATAAAATGATTAAATGTATTATTTAAAACAACGTATAAAATTTTCAGCTGTTATGCAGGATCAATTAAAAATAGGTCTTACTAATGAGATCATTGTGGCTATTATTTTGAAATTAGCATATCTGGTTCAAATTTGGGAGGATTGGATTTCTTTTTTCTGTATAAAAGACAATTACGATGTGTTTATTAATAACTTTATAACCCGCTTAAAGCAGCATTCCACTTTAAAAAAAGTGAGAAAAACAATGATCCAGAAAATACTCCTAATTTTGATTTTCTGGACTTTTTCGTGACATCAATTTATTTTATTATTAAACTATTTTAATAATATTTTATCATAAATTATTTCATACCAATAAGAAATATTTGAATTGCAGTTTATTATTTGTTTACCCTTAAAGCTGCTATGAACCAATAGGTACTCTTGTAAGCCCCAGTTAGGAAGCAAAGTTGTAAAAGCCAACATAGAAGTATCTTTATAAACGAAATTTTAAGAGGAAATATTGATCATTTACTAAGATTTGAACTAAAAGGTGTTGAATAAGTACAGAAAGGTCATCCCGTGATCTTTCAAGTTTGGGAATTTTGTAAGAAATAAAAGATTTTGTAAAAACAGCATTTCTGTTGTTGATACAAATTACATATATGTATTGACACCCAGGTGGCCGTATGGAATTAGCATGAAAAGCAATAGTCTTTTGAAAATTCATATACCATATAAATATAATACATACCTGGCGAAATATTCACAGGCATATCATGATTAAAATAGAAGTTTATTAAGAAATGAATGTGCAAGTGTGGGAGTGAAAGAGGGAAAGAATCGTGATAATCAGTGTATATCATAACCTTCTTCTAAACAAGTACAGTTAAAAAAAATAATGTAATGTATAAAATTCAAGATTTTTTTATTCAGATTTATATTAGTTTGAATATCTTACAGGAAGTTTTATTACTATAATATATATTCCCTTTTTTCTATATTCCAAGGAAATCTACTTGATTAACTAGACATCCAAATTCAACAAAACAAGCTGGTAAAACAAACACAAAATGCGGCATTATATATTGATTGTTCTTGATAATTATTTTCTTTAATCCGTCGGAGACGTAGTAATTTAAATATTTAACATTAAAATATTGCATTCAAAAAATATATTCCTTACTAACGAATTTATTTACATAAATTAGAATAAAATATCTTCGTCAGACTTCTCTAAATAACATATTCACTACTTAAAATTATCAATAAAAAAACATTATTTTATTCAGAACTAAAATTTAAACAGGTTTAAATTCTAAACCACTCTAAAGTCCACCGAAAACCAAAGCGGGATGGTAACAATAGACCGATCAAAACTGCTTCCTTGCGACATAAACCTCGAAACGCTTAGAACGGCGTCAAGTTTAATCTAGCGCACACATTATAAAACTTAACAGCTCCAGAACGAACCCAGCCTCGCTTTGAAAGCAGAGGATCGGAATAAATGAGCGTAAAAAGGACCCAAACACGATTCCAGAAGGGGGAACTCTTTTAAAGAGAGAAAGGCGACAACTTTGCGGCAACGGAACGAAAAGCCAGTATTCTTAATCTACGAGTAACTCACCTCACACATCTTCAACACGGGCGTATCTAGATTCTCTAAGCAGTCACGGAATCCATGACTGGAAAATTCTCGGCAGTAAATTCGAAGCAAGGAGTGAAAGAACACGTTTCTAAGGACGTTAATGCATCGTCGGTAGCAAGACAAATGTCAAACTATGCTTTTCGAGGAAACAGTTCATCTACTTGTGTCTTCCTCAGACACGCCTAGTTAAGAAGTTTTTATGTCTCCACATTTTATTAACCGTGCTTCTGTCGTGATGTATAACTTCGAGTAAAGTTTATGGATTTTTTTTTACTGCAGTAAGAATTAGGTTCTGTCTGATTCGAACGTACTTTCGAATGTGGCTAGTGAATTTTTAATCGTATGAATGTAATCCATGTATTCAACTGGCAGATTTTTTTCTGACATCTGAATTGGTTGTGGTAGGCCATAAATAATTTTATTCTTAACACTTAACTGGGTATTTCTATTATATGGGAAGTGTAATAACTTTTTATATGATAAATATATCTTAAGGATTAAGCATGACTAGGGAAAATATATCGATGAAAGTTATATTTGTAAAGGTACGAAGATTATCGATATTTGGATACCAATGTGCCTGATGTAAGATAGAAATATAATTTGTTGTGGTTTGTAATGAATAAAAACCATCATCAATGTTTCCCTTTTATCATTTTCTATCAGCAATCTTAATATTATATTCGAAATATGGAAACAGTTAGACAATTACATTAACCTATGTTTATAAAGTTTCATCTTATACCACAGAACTTATTTATAAAGATAGCTTTTAATAAATGCATTATATTCGTTATCAGTGACTGTTTAGCATATCAGTGCAAAGCATTATCAGTGGCTGTTTAGAATATTAGTGCAAAGCATTATCAGTGACTGTTTAGTATATCAGTGCAAAGTATTATCGGTGATTGTTTAGCATATCATTGCAAAGCATTATCAGTGACTGTTTAGTATATCAGTGCAAAGCATTATCGGTGACTGTTTAATATATCAGTGCAAAGCATTTTCAGTGACTGTTTAACATATTTTTACTAATATTCTTTCTTTGACTAAGAATGTATAATGTAATAATTAATAATACGGTATGTTCAAGACCTGCTTTAAATTATTCATAAATTAAGTGCAAGTTTCATCACAAAATTATTAATTTCCTATTTAAGAAAATTTGACTTTTTCCCGTACAAATACTTTTAGCGTCGAAAGAAATTTATAGTAAACATTACAAGCTCTAACACAGATTTTTAGAAATTGTGTTTGTGATTTTAAAACTGACAGGCTGAATGTATCTCTTATATTTAAAATCTTTTATTTAATTTTTTTCATTTTCACTCTTTTATTCTCAAAGTTTTATATCTATTTTATTCTTTTCAAATTATTTGAAATAAAATTAATGTTCTATAACAGATTTCAAACAATTATGCATCTTCGAAAATTGTTATGATCTTGGTTCAAGATTACGAGGTCCGTCGAAAATAGCACTGGTGCAGCTTTATAGTGTGACGTTAATATAATTCTCACTTTCACTCCCTCAAAAAAATAGTTAATTATAATTAACATGGAGAAAGCCATTATGTGAAATTTCTTCTTAAAAATTAAACGAAGAGAAAAATTTGAAACTTCATTAATTCTTTAATTTGTTATTTCCCTCAGGAGTTTTCTTTCTTTAGGTATATCAAGATTTACGCCCCCGAGAAGTCGGAATGATCTTTCTTTTCACTTGTGGAGTTTTCAGTATTGCATAAACATAGAAGACACCTCTAAAGATGCCCAAAAAATTTTCTCTATTTTTGATCTTTTGGCATTTTTCTTACTTTTAAGGGAGTAGAGAATAAAAAAAAAAAAAAAAACCCTTGTATTATCAGAATTCGGTACTTTTTGTATGCATTTATGCTACACAAAATGTAATATTAAACAATTTGTTGAATTTGTTTTTGTCACCTCAAATAAAGGAATTTCAAAAGGAAATTTGATTCAAATTTCCTTATTTAGAAAGAATTCATCATTTTGTGACAAAAGCTGACGTAATTTGCTCTAAATTTAAAATATCAAGAGAAATAAATCGTTTTGTAAAATTAAATTGTAACATTTAAATAAAATACTCTGCATTTCAAACAAATTTAATTTATGAATATATATACACAGTGCGGCAAATAAGTTTTTAGATTTGTCCCAGAGCGCAGGCTGTAATGGTGCTATGATTGCAAATGCACAAGCGTCATAATGTCCATGGTCTGCTGACACACTGTGAACAAGTTGATGGCATTTGATTAAGTAGATGAGAGATGACGAGTGTTCATTGCAGAAGTGAATTTTTTTTCATGTTGATTCTTTTAAGATGGATAAAACAGCTATAATCAAATTTTATGCAAAATTTGGTAAAAGTGCTTCAGAAGCATACTAACTCATGAAACAAGTTTACGGTGACTGTTGTTTAAGTAGATAAAACGATTTTGGATGGAAGTGATGTGGTAAAAGATGACCAGCGTAATGGAAGATTAATTTCACCTAAAACACCTGAAATTATGGAGAAAATACAAAAATTCTGTAGCAAACGATAGCTGAGCGTCATTAAGAATGATGGTAGAGTCTTTAAACATCAACAAAGAAACAATTCGAGCCATCCTGCATGAAAATTTAGGCAAAACAAAAGTGTGTGCTAAATTTGTTCCACACACTTTATCTCCTGAACAAAAAGCAATGAGAATTGCACATGCAAAAACATCATTTCAGCCACGGAAAACGATCCAAACTTCTTGAAGTTCATTGTTACATATGTTGAAACCTGGTGTTTTCAATATGAGCATGAAACAAAGCGAAAAAGTGTGGAATGGGAGTCAGAAAATTCACCGTAAGCCAAAAAACAAGGAAAATTCCACCAAAAACCAAAACAATGCTTATTACATTCATCGATGCAAGGGGTATTATCCACAGAATTTGTTCAAACTGGATAAGCAATTACAGGTCAGTATTATATAGCAGTTTTAAAGTGTTTGATGGCCAGAATTCGTAGCGTTCGTCCAAAATATCGGACTAAAAACAGTTGGTGTTTGTTACACGACAATGCACCCAGTCACATCTCCCTTGTTGTTCGTCGATTTTTGGCAAAAAACAATGTTTGTGTATTAAACCATCCACCGTATTCGCCTAATTTAGCACCCTGTGACTACCCCTTGTTCTCAAAACTTAAAATGAAATTAAAAAGGTGTTATTTTGAGGATATTTCAACCTTTCAAGTAGCTTCGATGCATGCTTTGCAGGTCATTCCAGAAAGTGATTTACAACAAGCGTTCAATTCCTTAATAGATCGCTATACCAAGTTCATTGTAGCCGGAGGGTCCTATTTCGAAAAAAAACCGAAACACGAATTAATTTCTTGTTTATATATCGTTTTTTTTGACACAGTCTTAAAACTTATTTGCCGCACTGTGTATATATGGGCATGAGTGTGAGTAAAAATATTTCTTAATATGTTTCCAAATGACCTATTATTTAAAAGTAAATTTATAATTGTTCCTCTGGTATATACACAAAAGAAGAAAACGTATTCTAAGTAGAAATGAAGAATAGTGATGCGTAAATAAAGTCTATTTTACTAGGAGAAATGTAGTGAAAAAAGCATTTTACTCTACTTTATGCTCTTTTAGTTCGAATAACATCTCTATATAAACAATTCCATCGCTAAAAACACACCTTTTAAAATCTGTCCTTTCAAATAATATGACTTAGCACAAAATGGGAATTTATTCACCAATCTGGACCCAGCGTTATAATACGAATTAATCATCCCATTACGCGTTGCCGATAAAATTCATCCTTGACGTTTATAGAGACTTTTCTCGCCTTTATCTCCCGGCACATCGCGGGAAAAAGCGTCCGACTGCGGCTGACGTTTAACCGATAGTTACCGACCCTCCTCGCCCACTTTATTGAAATTTTCGACTGCCCTTCGTCTAGCGATTGAAAAGAAAAGAGAGGGGAGGTGGAAAAAATATTCTGCCATCGCGTGTTGGTGGAGGGAAAAGTTATTTCTTGGGCATAGACAAAATTCGAAGAAATCCCTTTACGATTGTTTAACTTAGGTCGTAAAAATGGAATTGACTTCATTTTGGAAAGGTTTTTTTGTAGGGTATGCTTGAAATGGTTTTGGATTTTTCTTTTTAATTTTAAGTCTTGAATGTTATCTTGAATAATAAGACATTTTAGGAATACGGGAAATTACAGTGCTTCTAATATGCTTAACATTTACTGAAATCAAAGAACCCATCAACGTCTTTCTGTGAATTGATTTGAGTTATGGATTAAATAAAAGCAAGAATTGATAAATTCTTGATTTTATTAAATCATTGTATTAGTATGAATTAGATATTATTCGTTTTACAAGTAAATAAGCACATTATATATTTATTTAGATAACATTCTCTTAGTTACTGTATTGATTTCGCCAGCTCAATAAATAGTATAAAATTATAAATTTAATAATTTTAATATTTCTTTATATAAATTGAAATTGTGATCACATGAAATTCAGTTCTGATTATTTACTCAATATTTTCGATATTATTGAAAGGAATTGACTCAGTTTTTACTTTAAAAAAAAACAACTAAACCTCGGAACCGTGATTCTAAAAGAAAGAATTAGTGAATAATACTTTGATTTTTAGTGTTAGTTGAATTATAATATACAAATAAATTTATTTAAAGAATGCTATCAGAAGAAAAATTATTTAAATGGAATTTTCGGCAAAAAAATGAACAAAGAATGAGATATTTTCAAAATATTCTCCTTTTTATAAAAATGCTTCTATAATAATAATGTGTTTTCTATATATAGATAGGACTTTTATAACAGGCCTGAACAAAGAGTTTTGAAAAATTCACATTATTTTCAGTTGTAATCAATTGAAACATCAAAGGGTGTTTTTAAATTCTGTACTCCGATGTATTGAAATATGAATAAATCCACGTCTAAATTATGCCTTTCAGAATTTAGTTCAACCCCGGATTAGAAGTCCTAGTTATATAGAGAGAAAATATTGTTATTATAGAAAAATGTTTCATAAGAGGAGAATGTTTTGAAAATGTGTCATTTTTCTTCATTTTAAAACCAAAAATTGCATTTAAATATTTTTTTCTTGCAATAAGATTGTTAAAGCAATTTTCGATGCATATTCTAATTCAACTGGCACTACATATCAAAAAAATTATCCATTTACACGCTTTTTCAAAATCTCGGTTCCGAACCTAGTCAGTCACCTTAATATACGACTGACTTTTATTTTCTTCATCCGGAACTACAAGGAGCAATGAAAATAGAAAGGTATGTTCTTAGAAATCAAGTGCTGAAAGAGATGAGATAAAAATATTAATGTATACCCCAAAATAGCAGTGATTCTTCTGAATAATACCTTATATATATATATATATACTATATTAAAATCATCATAATAAAATTATAGTGCAAGTGGAAACAATGTAAGTTACCGACTAGTTGACTGGCATAATTATTGCAATGAGTTAATTTTTGGGCTTCCGAGAATACAGATGCTACACATAAGTTTCCTTGTATAAATTCATTTCTATTTTTAGACTTCTTTTTATATTCAATTTTCTTAATAAAACGTGAATTTTCAATAGTATTTCATGTTAAATAAAATTCTGGACATGTATAAGGTTTTTATACGTTCCACACATTTTCTGTAACGCGAAGAATTTAGTAATATTCTATTTAACTTTTATTTCTACAGCGTTAGTTAACTACGCACATCATTGTAGCCTTATTTGGTAGAAAAAATGCTTCCTTAAAAATTTGCTCTCATCTAATTCATTCTGACTAATCAATTCAAACAGGAAAGAGCTCTTTTTATTCATTCTGTGTTTAAATTAGTGAATTGCGTCTGTCATCTACATTAATTATCGCACAATTAAGGCTAATTTATAAGGTGTGAATAAAAAAGCCCTTGCCTCACGCAAGTTACAAAGTTATTTATAGCCACACTGTGTTTGACAAAATTAGAATATTCTGACACCAAATATAGTCGTTCTTTTAATTTAATAGAACTATTTAATGGGTGTTGATGGAAGTACAAGAGAAAATTATTTTTCATTACAATTATTATTTATATCTATTGTTATATTGTGTGTAAAGTTTTTCCCGAATCCTGGTACTTCCTATCCTAACAGATAAATGTAAAAATGGTAGACTTCTGTCTCTTATTATTCTGATTATTCTATTTTGAAGCTGATACATCAACTTTTTTTAAAAAAAAGTATTAAACAGGAGGCTATTTTAAGATAATGAATAGAACATGTTAGTTTTAATTTTCATTTTTATATTATATTTTATCAATATGAATTCTGAACTTAAACTTATATAGAATTATCTGTGCAAATTACTAAAGGTAATAGAATAATGATTTTTAAGATTGCTAATATTTTCCAAGCTATTTTGCCCTTATTTTGCTAAAATCTACTTATACTGATTTTTATGCCTATAAACTTAAAAAAAAAATTGTTTTCATTGCCATAATGATTTAAAATTGAATTAATTATATTTTTAAGAAGTTTATAAAAGTAAGGCTGTATCTTTTCTCATAGATTTCAAGAAGTTTGTTGTATACACCAATGTGTAAACTTGTTATTATTTTATTCCTAGTGTTTAGATATAAATGTAACGACTGTTAAAGTATATGTTGGTTAAATATTTTTTCTACGAATTCCTGCTAAGAAATCCCAGAACATTGGGAAATATCGAAAAAATATGGGATTTTAAATTATCAGAGCTTATGTAAGTAGGAACTGTTTGTACTAAACTGAAGAACAAATAAGCGATTTTTTTTTTAATTTTCTGACTAAATATTTCAAGAGGAATTTATAAAGTGCATTTATATTCAGCTATGCAAAATTAAAATTTTGTTCTAAAAAGAATTTTATTTCAGATTAAAAATAGCAGTATATAAACAATAATTTTTAAATTAGGAATAAAGTAATTAATAGTTCCATTATTTATTTGAACTTTTATGTTCAAACAGAATTTTCGACATAATATTTATCAGTATTCGGAAATTCATGATTCAACATTTGCAAACAGAAGAGTAATTGATAGATAATAGGGAAAATTTTACTTCTATTAGCAATGTTTTGTTCCGATAGTCTGGTACTGCACGAACATATGAGAATCATTTCCTCATGTTTTCTTGTAAATAGTGATATATGTATGAATCAATTCTATTATATAAAGAAAGAAAATTTAGACTTAATTAAATTTAGCTAATTTATTGTGCATACATCAAAAAGAGCATAAAAATTTTGAATTTAATTTATTTAAACAATTACATTTGCAGCTTTGATATATAATTATACTTTCTAAACATGGCTGTTTAAATTTAGATAAAATGTTCATCAATTCTCATTTTTGAATTATATACGTTCATTTTTTCAAACTGTTTTAATTTTTAAAAGAATAAATCACCTCTAAGTCCTAATTTTACACACGTTTCAAATCTTCAATTCTGCTAATGGCAAAATTAGCAAAAATATCAAAAACCTTTCTTTTAAAACATTATTATAAAAATTATAAACATACGCAATGTGATTATTAATAAAAGAAAAAGGAAACAGCTGTGATAGTTTCATCCATATATCTATATAAAAAAGATTAATTTTATTTTTTTACATTTCTTGGTTATTAAAAAATATGATTATAAAATGATTTAAAGTAGTTATTTATAGGTATCATGATACTTCAAAATATATAGCACTATTCTGGCTAATTTCATGAAAGAAACAATAGAACGCCGACAGGATATGATGAAGTTACGGCGTAGCGAATAAAGTTGTTCTACTGGAAGGATGTTGTGGTTCGAACAGAAGAAAAGTTTTAAGAAAACTTCTCGGTACAATGATTTAAAAATCTTTTGATCGGGATTAGTTCAATGTTTCACGTATCGTTTTAGATTTGTTTTCTTTTTGATAAAATGAACTTAACAACATGACACTATTTTTTAAACAACAAAAAATATTTTTATTTCACTAAAAAGCCATCTTGAATTTCTACAAATGATTTAATAAACCAGAAGTATAAAATTCTATTAGTATAATTTCTGTAACATGAAATATTTACTTTTTCATTCGTTCAAGCAAAGTTAGAGTATTTTATTTGTTTTGAAAAAAAAAGATCAAATCTATTTGTGATAATTTTAATTTTTTTAATGCTATCCCTGATTAATTATTTTCTTCAAGAAATCTTTTTACTGTTCCATATCAAATTTTATTTAAATTTTGCCGCATTTATTGATTTTTTTTCGCTTAATTAATATTATTTAAATGTTAAGTTAACTCCTAAAGCAATCAATTTTTTTTGCCCAAAATGTTCCAAAAAAAAAAAAAAAAGTGCATTTTTTTTTATTGAATATAACTAAGCACAATATTTTAACCAGAATGCGAAAATGGAAGAATTTTATTTTAAATTTTCCATTTTAAAGTGTTCACACTATTTTTTATTTTAAAATAATGGAACACACACAAAAAAAACCGTAAATGTTTTTTAAGTACACTCTGCATCCTATGAAGAATGTTTCATATATCTTAAAAAATTTCTCTCATACTTACGGAAAAAATTCATGTCCGTTCCTTTTTTTTCCAATTTTTGTTTGTTTGTCTGCATATATACATGCACACACAATTTAAAGCATGGGGTAATACTAAGTCTTACATTGCAATGGGGACAGATATAATATTGGCTTTTTTGGATAATCTTTCCATTTCCATTTCTTCTCAAGCAACAACCTGCTCATCACCTTGCCAATTCCTGTTCTTTATCGAATATTTTCAAGAATCTAAATTCCTGCCTTCAATGAAAAATTCCCGCCTTCATCACAAAGAAAATCCCCGGATGAGAAGGATTTCAGTACCATTTACACACTATATCTCTTTAAAACACTAGCACTAATAAAATCCCTATATTTATTAAAAATATGTGCAAATCAAAGATAAAAAGAAGAAAATATCAGTGCCCATACATCATACGGGCAAGCTGGTTGTGGCCAGCTTTCGGTAGCCCGTACGGTGTACGGGTAAACCAGTTAAGAGGGTAAATAATATTATTTAATTTTTAAGTTAAAGACATGCTTTTCTTATTCCAAAATGTAAGGGGAAATAATTTATTTTAAATTCTCAAAATTTCTAAAAAAGGAGTCACAATTAGAATAAAATTTACCAACACTCACCCACTTCTTAAGTTTTTTATACTATAAAAGTCGACTCAATGTGTATATATAGTGTATTTTCAGTAAACCCAGTTCCAGAACTTTCCCGAAATATTGCTGAATAAAGTGAATGGTGATGTAAGGATATCTTTAGTAATCTTACCAGTAACATATTGAAAACTTCCAAAAGTGATATTTTTTATCATAAAAAAAACCCAGCCAATGTATTTTTAGATGCATGGAAATTAAGTTAAGAAACTGTTGAATATTTTTATAAGTTATTAAACATATTTTCCTAACTAAAAGTAAAAACTTCAGATAAAAAATACAACTCGAATAAAATTATGCTAATTATGGAATTAAAGTCTATTGTGAGACTACAAAAATTATGAACAAAAATGTTGACGCAACGGAAAATTTAGTTCTTAGAAAATACTAATGGGTGAAGTTGGAATTTTTGTAATATATACGCATTAACATACCTGTAATATAATAACGAAATTGTAATCGATATTGCAAATGTACGCATAAATTATTTGATTTTATTGTACATTAATCTACCGCGTTTTAATTGTTTATATTAGCAAAAAGTTTTGACTGCAACATGTAATAAATATTAAAAATTTGGCGTTTGGGCCTCAAATTTAATGACAGACTTATGGATTTTTATAACATTTCTGTTTGTATTTTTTCTAATTAAAGTAATGCAAAAATTTGGATTGTGTTAATTTTAAATATATTTCTGGTTATATATAAGACGCATACAAATTTTTTCATGTAGCTTTGATAGCGCAAAGAAATTGTGATACCTTAAAAACAAATGCATAAAATTTAATGTAAATAGCAAAAATTCAGTTTTCTAAAAAAATATCAAAATTATATTTCCTCTTCAAGGAATTTTCTGATATATATATACAAAAAGAGTAAGATCACTATTGCCACCGACAACGAAGAAATTTAATAAATATACCCTTATGCTATGCTATCAAAAAGTAAGAAAATGCAACTTTTTTTCTGGGATTCTTTTGAATTAGAAGACGAAAAAAAAAAGTAAGTTTCAGTACTTAAAGAGCTTAAACTAACAGTATTTTCCTACCAAACTTGCACAAATAGAAAAATAGGCTCTCTTGTAAAAGAAAAGAAACTTGTGTGGTAAAGATCCGGTTCTTAGCTGGATAAAGCAAAACAAAAATCTAGATTAAATTTTGGGGAAAAATTCGAAGATTTTCAGTTAAATATAAGCAAGTGAAAAACAAGAAAAACGAAACCTTATTTTTTTTTTCTCAAATTCCAAGAGACAGAAATGAGTTATGGGAAATTACTTTCTAAAGTCTTGAAAATGTAACCGGTATATAGTCTGTTTTTCTTAAAAATTATTTTAGCGATAAAAAAAGTTTTGTGCGAAAAGTTTCTCTTTTATATGCATTGCACAAGAGTCCACACATGTAAATTAACTACAAACACCCATTAAGTTCTTCATTAACTATAACATAAAAAAGAGAAAACTTTTAAGGGGAAAAATAGAAAAATTATACACTTCTATGATTTGATAAGCTTTGCAGAGAATTTTCCTTTGAATTTACCTAACGCTTTATATAAACCCCATATAAAGAGGGAAAATTTCAAAATGCTTCCATTAGTTTGTGAATTTACAGTCTAACTCAGTTGAGAATGCATAATTAAGACATTAGACGTCGGGGAGTAGTACACAGATCCAAGCGTAACTAATTTAGTTGAACTCTAGCGATGAGATGGCAATTTACACGTTACACTTCAAAACAGTTCGGTTTTTCCAGGTGTATCATGAACTACTTACAATAACATCGGCTGGAGTTCTTAAAGTTATTCCTTTATGGTTAAGTGCGCTTATAACTCATTCAAAAACTAATTAAAAGATATTCTGCTGCACAGTAATGTTAAAAGTTACCTCTATTCACCGGAAAAATTAGCGAAATTATTAGATTTTTTATATATATTTCGATATATTCTCATAAAAGAGAGATTGTTTTATGCAATTTAATAAAAAAAGTTCATAAAAGTATATTTACTTAAAGCGTTTTTTCATCTAGTGTGAAAACCGTGATAGTAAATACAATTATTTCTTTTTTTCTCGGGGTAACTGGATTCAATTATATTCTACGCATTTTAATTTAATTTCAAACTTAGTCTTTTCGGAAGAGAAATCAGGTTCTAGTTTTTTTTTTATCTGTATTTTTTACTTATTCTTCTTCGTAAAAGTTGCTGTTTAGTCAATCTAACTTTTTTATTAAAATACATAAAAAATTTTACTTCACTAGAATTTTTTTTTCTTGCCAATGATTAAATTTTTATAGACAATATAGACTGAATATTCAATATAAAACGTATTTATATCTTTATAAAATGCCGTTATATATAAAATTTTTAATTAAAAAAATATTTAAAACCATTTTTTTAAATTGTGCTTTTTCACGTTTAAGTTAATCACATACAAGTATTTATTTAAACAAAAGCAAAAAATATTATTAGGAAAATTAGCTTTGCCAATTTTTCTTATTTCATAGCTTTTAAAAAAATAAGAAAAAGTTTCTTAACTGCAAATATTTTTTTAAAATTTTTAACAGTTTTTTTATTGTTAGAAAACGAAAGACCTGCTTAAAAAATATTTATCGTTTAAAATATGCGTAAAAATTCATAGCCGTTTAACATTTATATGTTTATAAAATTTTAACGATATTTACAATGCATTTTACAAACTCTTCATTTAGAAAAAAAAAAGTTAATAATTTTTTAATGCTTTTTACTTTGAGTTTTTTTTAGTAAAAATATAAACATATCTATCTAACATGTTCTTTATTTTGATGACTATTATTATAATCATGTGTGTAATTATTTTTTGTATTTATACTAAAATAAATACTAAATTTCGACATAAAACATTTTTACAAAACTAAACGGACTAATAATTACAAAAGTTTCTAAATTAAAAAAACAAACCAAAACTCTAAAAAAAAAGGTATAAAATTAATATATATTATCGTAATTAAACTATATTGAAAAACTAACCAAACGATATTAAAATAAAAGAAAAAACTAATAAAATTATATTTTAAAAACAAGTGTTAGTCAAAAATATTAATGTAACTCATTTAATAAAAAAAAAATCTATTAAATATTTGAGGAAAATAGCCAAATAGTATTGATACGGTCAAAAAAAGGAACAACAAAAAGAAACGGACAACTGACCGTCAGCGACGCTGAGGAGGAGGCAAAGAATCGTTGCGGGGAACATTTCTCTCCGCTCACACCAGAGGGGGTGGGCAAGCCCTGGTGTTCCGAGCCCTGTCGCGGCCCGATATCGTCTGCAGGCGCTTCCGACCGACCCCTCCGAGCGACCGGAGAACGGAAGTGGGGGCGCTGCCATTGATTACGAAACGGATTGATCGGTCGGACACGTGTCGGACCCTCTTATCGGGCCCCAAACGATAATGGGGGTTGAGAATTTAATTTTCGTCTGCCCTCCCTGAAGGAAGGTATGGAATAACTTTTTAGATGGATTCCTCTGGAAATATATAAAATGTTCTGAGTGATTTTTTTTTCCTCCAGGTAAGTTTGTGGAAGTTTTTGTTTCACTCGCAAGAAGTTTCCAAATAGTTTCATATATATTGAGTTTACTGAGAAATGTCTTGATTTAAGTGACGGAAAGATTAATAAATTTAAATAAAATCTCTTTCTTACTAATTGAATTATTTATTTTTTTATTGAACAATATTTGACAAAATATTTTTAAAAACAAATGGTTAAAAAATAACTAAATTGAAAAAATGTTGAAAAGAAATGAATGAAATATAGATAAATATATTTTAAAAACGTGCTTTATTGCTGCATATATGTATATAGCAACAAAATATTTTTGTTTTGTTTTGTTTAATATGGAGTATCTTGCCTGCATGTTTTTATGTTCATTATTTAGAGATGCTATTTCTTACAGGGTTTGTGTCAGTTTTTTACTTTGAAGATATTTTTATCTTATTGATCTTGTTAAAACTTGTTCAGAGTCTGTTAGATTGTGTGAGAATATGGAAATTTTTTGATTCGCAACAATTGAAACAAGTTTTTAATTTCAAATATTTCCTTTACTAAAATAGTAAATTAGGAATGGATTAAAAATTAGTACTTTAAAAATAAGAATCAAGTCAGTTTACTAACTATATATAACGCAAGCTTATTTCTTGTACTGATCTCAGATTAAACTTTTCTAATGTTTCGTAGAAAAAATAATTTTCTGTTCAAAATTAACATATTATTGGCACAAAAAAAAATTTAAATTTTTAATTATACATATTTAGCATAAAGTTTGCTCTTTTTCTTCAAACTAAAATAATTTTATTTATTAATGTGCGTTGATACTAATTAGTGATTCCATTGAATATTGCAATGCATAGCTCGTAATCAAAGATGATTTTGAATTAAATGCAATAATTTAATACAGTGTTTCTCAAAATTTAAATATTGGCGACCCAATACTCCATCATAATTTTCATCGCGTCCTCCTCCATACAATACCAATGTGTTGAATTCAATTTTACTATACTTTGATGCTACAGCTACAATACGATTTAAACTTCTTAAGTGCCACTGACGTATATAAACGTCTCGCTCAGCCAAAGCGTTATTTTCTCCGTATATATATGTCTTTACGAAGTATGATCTTTTCTGTGCACTGCTATCCATAAAGTTATTCCGAAGGCTTTGGAATGCAATAGAAAGACCTGGGCTGTGTTTTCGAAGGGTTTATTTATTTCAGAGGATTTGCTTATTTATTCTCCCCTCACCCCGCCAATGCATCACATACGCACGCCTAAGTGGAATACGGTGGCATTGGAGAGTGAATCGCGTAACTTTTAATCGGCAGTTAAGGGATTAATTATAAACCATACAAAAAATTATCAAGATAAGTGTTAATTTTTGTATATAATTTTATATATGACAAGACTGGGGGCACTGGGAATTGTTAAATTTGTTCTTAACTCAGTATTGTTAAATTAATCATAAAACACATTGTGCAGTGGTGATACATTTATAAGTGTATTATATCAGTGTAAATGTTTATTTTATTTTTATTATGCCAGAATGTATTTTGTTTGATTCCTTTCAGTAGATTAGAAATTTTTTTAAATAATCATTTGTTTTAAACTTTTCAATATGCCCCCTCGTAGAGTTGTCACGCCCCCCAAGGGGGGCGCGCCCTACAGTTTGATAAACGCTGCCTTAATATGAAATAAATTTCTTCGAATATACTGAAAAATAACGATTTGAAAATTATTTTAAAACAAATAATAGCTCTGAAATGCTAGATAGTAGATTTAAATAAGTTTTATAGTAATTAATAAAATTCATAGAGAACATCTGCTCAATGTCGGAAAAAATATTAATTTAAAAGTTACTCTCCCTCAACGGAATGAATGTACATTTTAATATTTTGTAGGAAATGAAAAGTTGTGTCTAAGAATATTGTTTGATTTTTAATTTCTTAAAAAAAGTTTTTACGATCTCGTTAAGGCGGATATAATTTTATTGTTTCTCTATTATGTATATATAATACATATAATAGATAAATAATAAAATTATATCCGCCTAAACAAGATCGTATAAACTTTAATTTTGATGTGATATTTTATGTATATTGTAAAATCGATTACGCATGCAACAATAAAATTCATTTAAAAAAAAAATATTTGAAAAGGAGAAAAGAGATAAAACTGGAAAAAATCCATTTTAAGTTGTTGACTATCCTTTCTTATAATTAAAAAAGAAAAAAAAATAGAAAAAATTGTTTTAAATTATACTTAAATGTACAGGAAGTAAATACGCTATTATATGTTACTTATTGTTTCTTGAAAAAAATATGGAAAAATTTTAGTCAAAGTTTTGTGGAGCATAAGTTTTATTCGATTTTGAGAAATTTTATTTTCATGAGGATAAATAAGAATGGATATCTTGATTATTTAACTGTTATCCCAATATTAATATTTAACGAAAAATAAATTTAATTTTAATAATTTATTTTTTTAAATTATGAGTTTGGAATAGTACATTAGCAAATAAAAGGAAAGTATATATTATTATTTTTATTATAAATTTATAAATATCCAGATGTTTAATGGAGATTTCAATATTTTTTTTGTAGATAAGGCTGTGACGACTATAGAAAATTACAATTCTTACGTAATTAAAAAATAAATATCGACAATATTTTCTATCCAAAATTTTATCAACTTCTTAAATTAGTTTGTTTGAAAGCTCAAAAACTACACAGCAACGATTTAATTTTAAATTATTTTAACTAATCCACTTTCATTTATTTTATCACTCCCATTAAGAATATATTTAGTTTATGCATTTTCTCAAGAGAAAAAAAAATTGAAGTAGCAGATGCTAGTAAATTAAAAATAATTCACAATGACAAAAACAATTTTTACCAACGAAATAAATTCTAGAAGTATATGAAGTAAATAATAATGTAAAAATAATAAAGCCTTAAATAAAAATCGATGAATGTTAAAATAAAGGAAAATTTTGTTCTTTAAAAATGATACATATCTGTATCAGTTTATTACAGTAATTAAATTCGTTGTGACTCTCACTATCCCTGGGGACACAATGAAAACTAAATAATTAAAATTAACTCACAGAACTTTAGCTTTCCTTTTGTATTGCTTTTTTTTAAAATTATGAACATTAGTGGCTGTAACTGTATATAATTTGTAACTTATTTCCGATTTTTTTTTCAATATAAGTAAAACTCTTTGCAAAAGGTTTCATAATGAATATTCGAAATAATTTTTTCCATTACGGGAAACTTTTGAGGATTAATCTCATCAATTTTTTTTTCTGCAACAATTCCATTAAGCCGAATTCTTCAGATTAAAAACTAGATGCACATGTTAATTCTCTGATAGTATATTCCTTTCTGAACTAAACTTCTTTTTAATTATGAACAAAAAAAACAATCTTGGATTAAATTTCCAAGAACTAATATTACTGATCAGAGAAATATAAAAGTACGCGCGAACAAGAAGCCCACCCACCAATATTTATATATATGTAGATGAGGGTGAGTATATATATATATATATATATATATATATATTAATATTCATATACTCTATATTTTTATTGTTTTGTGTTCATCCCACTGAAAGATATAGGTCTCATTTTTAATGGGGTTTTGTTTCTCTATTATATCGAACACTTCAGCTGAAGGGAAACGGTGAATCCGTAAAGCAATGTTTAACTCTATTTCACTGTCCTAAATCAGTGACAGCCTTAGAAATCATAATAGTTGTCCATTTTAGTTCAATGACTCTTTCTGTCTTTACATTTTATAATTGCTCCATATTTCAGATTCTTGGAAATTCTGTTATTCTCCAAACTTAGTTCAATAGAATATTCTTTTGTATCTCTTATATTATTTTTTTCATATTCTCTCTCTCTCTCTCTGTATACATATATAGGAGAAAAGCAACTCATAATTCATCACAAGATTAAAATTTGGAAGGTTTATTTGCTTTGTTGAGTAGAGATCTGCTAAAAATGGGTTTTATGGGAATCGACTTCCAAAGGGGGTTAAAGGGTTTTATAAATAAAAAAAATCCCTTTTTAGAACTATTAGATCCACAGATTTAACTTTTTACGAACAGCGTGTTGTACTCAACAATAGAAACATAAAAATAGAGGGTACGAGCGCGTAAAAAGTATACTTCCGGTGTCAAGGTCTGAGAGCTGTAAGAATGCTTTTGAATACAACTGGTAGCCTAATATCAGCCTAATAACTTATATGTCAGTAACATTAAGACAATATACAGTCATACAATATCACAATACCCAGAGAAGTGGATGAGGGATGAATAGTGCATATATATTTATACATGTGCGTGTGTGTGTGCGTGTTAAACGTAGACACGATAAGAAGCACATAGCTCGATGGCTTGAATTTAGAGTGTTTTTTCAAGACCCTATCTACCTCAAATGAAGAGATTTTAATGTATTCGACTACGTTCGGAACCGTGACTTTAAAAAGGCACACAAATGGATAATTTTCATGATAATTAGTGTCACTTAGATCAGAACACATGTATAAAATTGTTTTAAGGACATTTTGGCAAATAAAAGAGAGTTATTTAAATACAATATTTCGGCTAAAAATTCACTTAGAATAATCCTTTTTTCAAAATGTTCTCCTTTCATCAAAATTGCTTGTATTATAATACTATTTTGCCTGTATATAGCTCAGACTTCTGTACAGAGGCCCCACTATGATTTTTGAAAAATTCCCATTATTTTCAGAGTTACAATAATTTGAAATAATTATCGGCGTTTTTTTTTCTTAAAATTTCTCACCTCTGTTATCGTAAAACACTTCTAAGTCATATATTTCAAAAATTCTAGTTGAGCCTCACTACAGAAATCTGAGCTATATGCAGGCAAAATATTATTATAATAAAAGCATTTTTTTTATAAAAGGAGAATGTTTTGAAAATCGGTCATTCTATGTTCCTTTTTTGTCAAAATATTGTACTTAAATAATTTTTTATTGTAATACTATTCTTAAAACAATTTTATATACATTTTCTAATCTAAGTGACACTAAATATGATAAATACTACCCATTTATACGCTTTTGCAAAATCACGGTTCCGAACGTAGTCGGATACCTTAACATGAGTTGACATCCCATTCTCCACATCACGCCAATGAAAGGACTTTGAGTCCAACATATCAGCCCCTCTACACGATCAGCATCTTAAATGGAATTTGGAATCAAACGCGCTGCTTGACGGAAACATCGCAGGTCACAAGCTCGTTGTCATGATTGCGGTCATAGCAAATGACTTTTTATATTGCTTAGAACAACGGTAGTAAGAACAAATTTGATCTCATAATGCACATTCTTAACTTTCAGCTCATATAAGAATTTTGAGACGCCACTTCCCTTGGCATGCCTGCTTCTGTCATATTCTGCAAACTGAGTTCTTAAAACTCGAGAATGAATCATTGGTCATGCAGCACATAAATGTTATCATTGAATTGCCCAGCCCAGTAAAAAAAAATTAATTAAAAAAAAACACATAAAATAAGTTAAATGTATAATTTACACACAAACACACACAGATCAGATAATTGTTCGATCTTATAAAGAGGAAACATTTGAAACAAGAATCAAATATGAAGTTATAAACCAGAAAAATACTGAGAGATGCATAATCTTTCACAGTATACAAATGTTAGGATCCAACTGAGAGATTACTATAACTTATTCCCTGCTAAAACATCATGCCACTGTTTATATATCAATTATATGTTTCTATCTGCGGATACAAATTGTGAAAATCATTTCAATTCGAATTCAGAACAATATTTCTATGTTACAAACCAATATCCCAGACACCCTTGGTTTCATAATATCCCATTTATCTAAAAACAAACATTCCCAACGCTATCTGGATCTAAAATGACTATAAGGGAATGACAATATTGTTCCATCAGTATTTACCTGTTATTGTCGTCACAAGAGCTTTAGAAAATCCTTCAGTATTCTGTCTCATGAAGCTCTGGACTTCCTCCTTTTGTGAATTCTCATTGGATGGCTGAATTGTAGAGCATTTGTTGACCCCTATATGGTCATTGAATGGTCCCTTGCACTCATTACCTGCTAATGGATCATTTGAGTCCATTCATCAATATTTGAATAAGTTTGGATAATTATCCTAAAATGTATCAATGAATGGGATCCGTAGAGTTACACACACACAGAATGTCTTCATTTTAGAGGAGTATAAGAGAATGTACTACAGAATTCAAACCCTAGTTTTATTGCGTTTGATCTTTACGCATTAAGCCCTTGTGTAGTAGTTTTTCTCTAATTATCAATTGCTGTCAATTTCTTCGATTAAATTGCAGTTTTGGAGCGGAAGAATGTTTTTAGCGACTAAGCTAAGCTAAAAAGCTTCATGGTTCGAAGTTCTAAAATTTAATCGACGAATTTAGGAATAGTCCTGTACATACAATTAATTAAACTGTAAACCGCAATTTAATTTGCATTGATTTATTGAGTCCACACATGACCAGTTGAGAAAATTGGGAAAGGGAGGTGCCATCCTCGTTCCTTTAACATAGTTCAAAATTACAATATCTCATGTCAATAGAGTTCATATAACTGTAGATGAACGCTAATTTAGACTAAAAATGCATCGTACAGTGAAAACCGTTTAAGGTATCCGACTACGTTCGGAACCGTGATTTTGCAAAAGCGTATAAATGGATATTATTTATGATATTTAGTGTCACTTAGATTAGAAAATGTATATCAAATTGTTTTAAGAATAGTATTACAATAAAAATTATTTAAGTACAATATTTTCACAAAAAATGAACATAGAATGAACATTATATATGTGTGTAAGTGTATACATTTTCGAGTATACTAGATAATGACGAATCAAGATGGATGTTGCAGTATTATAAGCAATGCTGACTGATGTGTGGCAACTTTCAACTTTATATAAAAGTTAAAAGCTGTTCTCAGTCAGATAAGTCAGAACTGTCTTATAACACTGCAACATCCATTTTCTTTTAGCTTCCAATATCTATATGTGATTCTTTTAACTTTAATGTTCAGGTAAAACATAAACACATGTGTGTGTGTTCGTGCATTAATTCCTAGTCAAATTATTATTATTTTAAACAAAATATTTCAACTTAAAATCCATTATTACGTGCACTTCATTAAATAAAAGTATTTCATATACAGGACTAAAAAGAAATGTTCCTCTAGGATATTCTGTTATAAAATTAAATATTAAATTCGAAGATACTAAACAAATATAGGTACTATCATAAATTTCACCTGAAACATTCGAAATTTCTTCTTTCTGACATCATTATGAAATAATTTTCACGTATCATTGAAATCTGATAAATTTGAAAGGTTTTTATCACTCATTCCAAAAAATTAGTTTATTTATCAACAAAACATAAGCTAAATATTTCTTTCCAGTCTGGAGCAAAATGATTTAAATATTTTTAATGCCGTTAAATGTTAGTTTGAAATATATTGATTCAGTACGTCATGATGATTTTCCATGAGAGTTTTTGAACTCTCCTTAATTATTCTTTATACTAATTTATTACTTAAGTATTTTGTAAACTTTTTTTTAAAACACAATATTTTCCCACGCTTGTCTCTTTTCACATTTGAAACAGAATAAATTTAACAGAATTCTAAATAAAAAAATTACTAATCTTTAATCGTGTAGTCGCTAATTTCAGAATAAATAACAGGAGCCTACTTGATTAACTATTTTTATCTTTGTTTGCCCAGCTTACTTTTGCAATTCTTTAATAATTTTAAGCAAACTTTCCCCCTCTTAAACAAAGCATTTTCTTCCCAGTAATAGCTGCTATTAATGTACTGCAGCTTCCATCTTGCAATTTATTCCTTCTTTAGTAATAGAAATTTAATTAATACTTAATATATTATATTATCAAAAAACAATAAACGCGAATCTCGTTTAATGAAAATTGCAGTTTCATCTTCTAAAAGAGAAATAAAAAAAAAAATTTTACTCGAGCCTTATTTATAAGATACAGCATTTATATACTATGATTAAAGTTTATTTTCATCAAAGATTTTACAATAAAAGTTGAATAACACTTTTTCAAAAACGTGTTCTTCCCTTTAAATAGAATTTTAATCGCTCTTTAATTACATGAAAAATTTACTGCGTCTAAATTCATTTTGCGGAACCATAAGAAAAAACTACGGTTTATGGTTGCTTAAATTTAAAACCTGAAAAATATGAACGTTCCTTTTCGTGTTCCTTTTAGGGTAGTCCAACCCTTTTTTAAGTTCTGTTGTTTCAAACAAAGGACCCTCTTTATTCGTACATCAACGTTTATTTTTTTTTTAATTTTATTCCCATGTACTTTTTTTCTGGTGCTTAGTAAAATGAACCGGCGGTGATATCATAAAATTCTAGGGAAAACTGAAAACATTGTTGCCTCCACATTTCCAATTAAATCACTTTGGCTTTATTATTAAAATTACCTAGATCCCCATTGTTAAAAATGTTTTTAAATGCGTTATAGTTTTTCATTGCATTTTGAAAGTAAAAACAAGTTTACATTAGTTTTAATCTTCCTCAGCGAGGAAGAATATTAAAGAAAAAAAAACTCTTGATTCTAGGATTTAAATGTCCCTCTTAAACCTTTTATCTACTGACGGTACTTATAAGTACCCCTCACTTTAAATTTACACAGAATAACCATTTTTAAGAATACTCTGACGATACTTAGCAGGAATATTCTTTGAAATCCACTCTTCTAAGATATATGACAGCACGGGTTCTATGATGAGTATTTTAGCGGGAAGGCGAATAGTTTTATAGCAGAAATTGCGTTTTCAGCGCATTGCAAGGATTGTTATTTTTGTTCCGAAAAAATAGTTAATGTCAAAATGTGTCTTATTTTTTCCGTATGTTAATGAAGACGTTAGAAAACGATTTGACTATTTCTTTTAAGTGAATAGTGTGTATAATTAATTTTTTAGTTGAATAACTTTAATTAATTAATTAGCTCTAACTAATTAAGTTCCTCAAAGTTGAGCATTTTGTTTATGTATTTCCTTAATTTTTAATGTAATTCAAAAAACAATATTGCATGAAAAAAACTGCAGTAAATCATAATGCGGTAGATAAAGGGTTAAAGAGTTGAAAATATTTCTAAACTATAAATACTTTAAGTTAAAGTAAATTCATAAATACTCTAATTTGAGAGAGAGATGGGTGATATTTGTTAAACTATTTTCAAATTTGTTTCTCTCATCTACATTTTTAACGGTAAGAAATTTAATTCAAGGAGATCTTGAATTTCCTTGTCATAAAAATTACCTTTATAGCTACTAAATTAAAATAAATGTCCTTTATTATTTTAAGCATGAAATAATATTTGTTCAATGCAATACAGCGAAAACAATAACTTTGTCAAATATTAATAAATTTAAAAATAATTTAAGAAAAATATTTTATTATACAGAAATAATAATATTAGCTCTAATATTTAACTATAATACAATAGTATAATTAAGGAATATTAACTTAAAAACATAATTAATAAAAAAAAAATGGAAACTTTTTTTTTACCGCCACGTAAAAATTTTAATTATTGATTCTGCTACTTCAAAAAGTCTACAGTTGTTGTAATATGTATTCTATGTTACATATAAAGTAGTCACCTACTCCTAGACCTATGATAGAGATGGCGAATTGCTCAGTTGAAGAGAAACTGATCGTTGTTAGTTTAAAAATTTGTATTGAAAACTTCTTGAATCTATTAGATAATTTAAGGAGGATATTTTGCTTATCAAATCAAACCAAGCATCAAATTCTTCATATAGCGTGCGTGTTATAGAACTTTGATTAGGTACCAGTTCAGGTATACCATCTACTTCAAGAGAGCATTTTCAAAATTATGAAATACGTGAACAAAAAAATATCCCTTGTATTTTTTTATAGCAACATAATATTAACATGCGAATTCGGCCATCTACATTACTAATCTTAACTTACAATGCTCCTTTTCTTAATCATAAAGCGATGCTAATGTAATTCTATCAGTACTGTTATCGAAGTAAAGATAGATACAGACAAATTCTATCTCAAATCGGAATAATATAGTGCGATGTCAATCAATCTTGCTCACAAAATTTTCATTCTCTTAACTTGATATACTTTAGAAAAATAAAAAATGTAGTAGAACAATTTACCTATCAATGATATTTTTTGAATTTTTTTTATAATGCAGATTTCGTTGAAAATATTTTTTCGTAAAGAAGTATAAATCATTTAGACAGAATTATTACGTAGAAGAATAAATCCTTTACACTTTTATTAAGAATAAATAAAAAAACTTTTCATTTTAAGTCAACAGTTATAATAATGATGAATTGTTTATGAATACACTATTAGCTATTTTTCTTTCCTTTTTAAATTTCTACTATTAACTCTCTCACTCTCTCTCTCTTTCTCTCTCTCTATATATATATTTATTTATTTATTTATCTTGGTGGAATTTTCATTCGTTTATAAAATATATTTTAAAGCATTAATTGAGCTGAAATTTTATATACATGATTATTTTGGATGACAATAGAATAATTTAATTATAATTAATAAAAATTAATTGATTAAAACTAATTATTTAAGGAATTACAAATACAGCCACGTTGGCGACCCTTTTGGTGCCTTGTGTCAAAACTTGTGAAAAGGTTTTTGTCTCATGTTTTAAAGCCTTCATTTGAACTGAAATTTTATATACAAGATTGTTTTGGAGGAAAATACGATACTTTAATGATAATTGATAAAAATTAATTATCACTTAAAGTTGTGATTCTCTCATATGTATATACATATTTATATTAATTGCAACTATTTAATAAAAATAGCTAAAAGAAAATTTTTCTTTTTTGATCTAAGTTGGAATTGACTTAAATTATTTTTTTATATTACTTATTTAACTCTACCTTTGTAACCATATAAACAGTTGCTAAACCCATACCTTATATATTGCGAGACAGAAAAGAAAAACAAATTTCTGGCAAATAAAATATTACTTAGTTCATAGGTTAAACAACCATTCGCAAAAAGATTTTAAAAAACTCAACCCGTTTGTAGATTTTTAAATAATGCCAAAGGTAAAAATTCTGATTAAATAAAAATAAATACATCATTTCCATCTTTTTTATGCTCTCTGAGGATTGTTAGAATCTGCTGAAATTGGTCAGAGTTTAAAAGTGGATGGTTTATTAAATTATACAAAAATATAGAAAAGAGAGCATTGAAATATTAATTAGAAACGTTTTTATAGAATATGAGCCATAGAGTAAAATGGAATATTAAGTATGATTTATCAAAAAAGGAACAATCCTTTAAAAGATTTTTCTGACTAATGTACTTAGATTTTAAAATTATTTATAAATAAAGCCATTATATTAACAACTGTCATCTTTATACTTGGTCCACCTAAAAATGTTTAGATAGATGCAGTAGAACATAAAACTGTTTAGTATCCCTTTCCAAGCTATTTTATACAGAAGAAAGTTAACGAATTTTTAGAAAGAAAACTGAGAAAATGTTCAGATTCGTAGCTTAGAGTTTTCCAAAATTCATTATTTTATGGAAAGTTGTTTTTCCCTTTCAGAATGTTTATTTGTAAAACTGCAGTATTCAAACGGAAATGTTTAAGCTCAGAATTATTATCTTCTATTATTTTCTCTTGTATTGTTTACATTTTCTTAAAGTTTTTCTTTCCTTTAAAACCTTTATTTATTTATTTTTTATTTTTCCTTTTAAAATTAATTACATGTATTTATTTACTTTTTATTTTATGCTTCATTTTGTTTATATTATTTTTTAATTTATATTTCAATTTCTATTATTTTTTTGTAAACTTTTATCTTGTTTTGAATTTATTACGCTTTTTTTTCTGCAATGTTTCATGAATGGAATGGTATTTGTATTGCATGAATAGTACTTGGCTTAAGTTTGTAAGTTTTCTGAAATACCTTGTGTTACACGAGTTATAACTTACTATTGAATTTTAAGGAATTGTATTCCTCTTACATTGTTTATAGCTAAATTATTATATAATTTGGATTTTATACGTATATAGAGTGCACCAAAAAGAGCACCCAAATACTGTAAAGTTAGATTTTTCGTTGAGACTACATAAAAAATGCCCAAAGAGCTATACTTGTATGATCCATAGCTTACGAATAAAATACCGTAAATGATGATGAATGATAGGGCTCCGGCGCTTTCCTGTGATTCTTTTGCACATGTTTGGCTGAACGTGGCATACTAGGTCACTAGATCATGAATGTATTTTCTGTTCTATGACCACCACGATCACCAGATTTCACTCTGTTGGATGTTTTTCCAATGCAATCTCAAAAATTTGGTGCATCGAGCTGTAGTGACTAAGCAAATGGACTTAAATACTTGTCTGTACGTTTACTGTAATTCGGTGGACATCTGGCTGCTGCGATGTGTGCACTCATCCAGTCCACGGAGTGATCAAAACTGCCTCGATATGCACGGCGGATATTCTAAATATCTAACTTTATAAATATTTGCAAATACTGCTATTGATGTGCCCATTACGGTGTTTTTCCTTCGCTTCGGCATACTTCGTTTTTCTTATTTTCCTTATTAACAACTGAGCTTACATGTACAGTTCTTTGACTATTTTTTATGTACACTTCCAAAGAGGAACCTAGATTTGCTGAGTTTGGGCTCCATTTCTGTGTTATAAAAATTTAATAAAAACCTTAATTTATTTAATCGCCTTTTCCAATAGAATTATAAGACTTATTTTGTGTATTAAACAATACAACTTTAACCCTTTATCTACCGACGCGTGGTACTTATAAGTACCACTAAAATAACATAGAATAACCAATTTTACGAATATTCTGACAATACTTGGCAGGAATATTCTTTTAAATCCAAGATATATGACAGCACGGGATCTTGAATGAGTATTTTAGCGGGGAAGGCGAATAGTTTTAAAGCGGAAATTGCGTTTTCAGCGGATTGCAAAGATTATTATCTTTGTACCGAAAAAATAGTTAATGTCAAAATTTAAGTGTCTTATTTTTTTTATAATTTTGTTTATTTATTTATTTATTTTTGTATATTAATGAGAACCTTAGAAAACGATTTGACTCTTTATTTTAAGTGAACAGTGTATATAATTAATTTTAGAGTGGAATATCTTTAATTAATTAGCTCTAACGGATTAAATTTCCCAAAGTTGAGTATTTTGTTTATGTATATTCCTTAATTTTCAATGTAGTGATCCAAAAAAAATATTGCATGAAAAAAATTGCAGTAAATCATAATGCGGTAGTTAAAGGGTTTTAATCCTTGAATACTTTAGCTAATGAAAGTATTTATTTACGGATACATTATTAATTTTACACTTTAAACGCAATTTGTGAATAGAAAATGATACGCGAGCGTAAATATTTAAGGAATCATTATCCATATCTTTTTTATTTCTAATGGTAGATTATGAATAGTTATTAACAGAGTTTATCAATCTACCTAGTACATTCACCGCGAAAGCTGGTATCTCTTTTTAGTGCGGCTCCATATTGGCGAATAAAATCGCCGCAGGCAATTTTGACACCCAGTTTCCTCCCTAGAGGGAGGCACCTGAGCTCTGACGATGTGAACTTTGTAATAGGATTTTAATTTTGCCAAGGGCCCCCTAAGGATCTTTTACATGCCATATAATCATATAGCAAGGCCGCTGTCGATTTTCTGCATCATGAAAATCCATCGACTTGGGCCGGGGTGGAACCCGCAAATTTGGGTACAGAAGGCCTGCGACAAACCAACCACACCACCCAGCCGACTCTATATCTATATTATGTAAGTTATCTATGTCTTGATGAAAAATATTAAATTTAAGCTTATTTGTGATAACATAATGATCTAGTTGTAATGTGTTTTTTAAAATTTCTCTTTTTTAAGAGATGATAGAAAAATGAAGTAGAACATTCAAAGTAAGTATATATTAGTGCTATCAATAACAGCGGTTGTTAATAAAATTGTATTATACAAATAAATACCAATTTTTTTTTTAATTTTAAAATTATTCCAATAAAACACACAATTTGGAAATTGTCAATCCAGTAATAAAATTTAATTTTAAACCGCATGGTAATCAACAAATAAATTATTCCTATCACAATTGCTCTACATTCTTAAGAAATCGGGAAGCCTTAGTATAACATAATTAACTAATTTAATCAAAAGACAATGCATTGCATTACGTATTTCATTGCAAATATATTTCACAACCTGAATCGTATGTGTTTATTCTTCTTTTTCATACCCAATTGTTTTTAAAGGCTACATCATCTGTAAGCACAATAAAAAATTGGAAAAGGTCATGAAATTTCAAATAAAAAGTATTATAAAAAGTACAAAAATTTATGCATCTTATGAAAATTACCCTTTCTTCCTCCTTCCCCAATGGCACGATAGTCCAGGGTGGGCCTTGGTCTTCACAAGAAGCCTTTTCCAGTCCAGACTTTCCCTGCTAGTGTTCTGCAGTTCCTAGTTCTCAAAACTAGGAGATCTTTTTCTAGGCCATCAAACCATCTAAGATTTGGCCTACTCTTTCTTTGTGTGCCAATTGGTTGAGAATTGAAGATTTTTTTAGTGGTGTGGTCTTCGCTCATTCTGACAACGTGAACCTGCCCATTTAAGTCGTTGTATTTTGATGAAGTTAACAATGTCAGATTCTTTATATGATTGATAGAGCTCTAAGTTTGATCTTCTTCGTCATGTTCCATTTTCCTGAATTCCTCCAAAAATGAATCTTAAAATCTTCCTTTTGTGTAGATACTTACCAGATTCTCATCTGCTCAAGACATGGACAAAGTTTTACATGCATAAGTTAATACTGATCTTAAAAAACTTTTATACAATAGAACCTTTGTTTTTCTTTTGATTAAATTTGATTTCATATATTTTCATACTCCATTAAGACATCTATTAACCATAGTAATTATCTTTTGGATTTCAGTAGTACAGTCATTTCTATTGTTAATTTCCGAACCTAAATAAGTGAAAATGTCAACACACAACTTCAAAACTATATTCTTTAATTTTAAAATAGGAATCGTTAAAATATGATTTAGTGCTAGGCATGTATACTTGGTCTTATTCTCGCTGATTTTCATCCCATCATAAGGGCCTCTTTTTCTAAAGATGAGAAAGTCTGTCTCTCTTAGTGCTGCGGGTGTTCGAGCGATGATATCAATGGCATCACAGTAAAAGCCAACAACTGTATCGATTTATTAAAGATATTTTTCTGGTATTGATATTGGAATCTCTCTTACCACTCTAAAATCATCCGAATGCATTGAAATGTGAAATCTTACACACACATTTTATTATAATAACTTTCCAAAATAAAATTAAGAGAATATGTGAATACAAATTGATAGCTTTTAATTCCAAAGAGTTTAATTATTTTCAACAGAAACGCGTGTTAAATTTTTGAAGTTTAAGCATTTTCTAATTTCATAAATTTGGGAAACAAATATAGAACCCACTAGAGTAAAAACCATCAAATTAATCAAAAAAAATTTCCTCGTCTTCTTAGCATTTATTATCTTTTTTGCTATACCCCTGACAGTGATGAATAACTTATTCATTATTTTTATTCTATAAAAACTTCTTAGCGTTCGAGAATAAAGTCCGCCAAATTCTAAGATTAATTTAAACCAAAAATTAAAATAACAAAAAGACATAGACCTTTCTCTTATAAATGCATTTCTAGCATAAGAGAATTTATTGTACCCACAGCTCTATGGTTTGAAAACTTATTATTTAATAATAATAATTATCTCGTAAATATGTTCTAATTTTGTTATTTTGTGATAAAAAAAATACGCAAGTATGTGCATACTTTTTTGCGTTAAAAATAAAAATCTTTGAAACTGACAAAGGATATTCCTGTTTGCCAAATCACTTGTTTTATAGATTTAAATTTTTGTTTGCATTTGGTTGATTTTTTTATTTACGTCAAACTCTGAAGCACAGTACGGTGGGCAGAAACTCGTCATTCTGAATCACAATCAAGTGACGATGACAACTTCTTAGCTGGAACCGTCCTATCCAAGCTATCATACCACACCAACGAGAGGAATTAGAGCCTCGACAGATTTAACATGTATGATCCCCTCAACACGGAGAGTTTTCAATGGATTGATTGAATATTAACGTCGCACTGTTCAGCTACACGAGGGCTTTTGGCGACGAACCATGTAATTTTGAACCATGGTCAGGTGACGTGGACGACACCTGAGCTGACACCCCCTCTCCTAACTACCGCACCACACAAACGGGAGGACGTTTCAGCTCTCGACAGATTTAACGTGCATCGCTGCCCTACACGACGGGTCTTTAGTGGTACTGGGCTCGAACTTGTGACAAGACAAGCCATGATCCAATACCTATACCACTCGGCAATTGCGGCCACGGGTTTTCAATGGAACATGGTTTCGAACTCATCAACGTCAGACACGAGTTGGTGACAATCATCACTTGACTACAGCGATCATTTTTTGTGTGTAAAAGAATCATGAAAAGTTTGAAGAAACAAAAAATATATATTAATTACTGATGCAAAATTCTCCAGATAATGTTCATGAGGAGGAATCACATTCGATATGTTTTTGATTAAATTCTATCACAATTTACTCATTGTAGTCATTGTTGAAACAGTAGCCTAATGGTTATGGTTCTTAGTTCGTGACCTGAGTATCGCGGGTTAGAGTCCTGGTGCCACTGAAGGCCCACCATATAGAGGGGACTAATGCACGTTAAATCTGTCAAGGCTCACTGTCCTTCAGGTGAAGTGGTTGATAGGAGAGGGATGTGCAAACCCAGGTGTCGTTCTCGTCACTTGATCGCGGTTCAAAATTACGGGATCCGTCACCAATATCCCTCGTGTTCCTTTACAGTGCGTCGTTAATATAACTCTCTCTCGTTGTATTAATAACCCTTTTCTGCATTATTCCTTACAAAAATAAATATGCCTGAGAAGTGAATGAGCGAATATTTGCGTCGCACTAATCAGCTACTAGAGGGCTTTTGGCGACGGACCTCGTAACTTTGAACCACGATCAAGTGACGAAGACATCACCTGAGCTGGCACCCCTCTCATAACTTCCACTCCACACCAATGGGGTAACGTGTGAGCTCTCGATAGATTTAACGTGAATCGCTCCCCTACATGGCGGGTCTTCAGCGATACAAGGCCCGAACTTATGAAACGCCCCGGCCACGAGTCCGTTATCTTGACCACTAGACTACCGTAGCCACTAAATACGCCTGCAATCAAGCAACTAAAAATAACACATAATATCGAAGAATTAAGTTTGTTTTTTGATTCATCTCCCTTTTAATGGCATACTTATGCTACGCTAGTGGAGATAAGAGACGAGGACATCAACCGGTATCGCACTATCCAAACTTCCCCATCACCTCACGTAAAAATTCAATTAGATATATTGTTCAGCACGCACATAAGCAGCTCCCGTCAATCTACTTTAATCTCTTGAATGGAGTGGAGACTTAATTTTTACATGCTTCCACTGGCATAGAGTTCTATTGAGCAACGGTAACCTTCTAACATTTCAGGAAATCGCCTCTCTTCAAAAATGCGTTACAATTCTTCAAACATTGATCAAAGTCAACTCTAGCCCTTTCATTTTCACACAAGTGGCGTATTTGACATCTGGTATTAAACATCTCTATCACAGCGGTTGATACTCTAACCCATTTTAAATTTATTTCGGTCGTTCCAGAGCATAAGGGCTATCCGATGACCACAACAAGGCCGAGGGGTTTCGGTTAAAAGGGATTGGGTAATCAGAAATGAAGGGGAAATAAATTACAGTTACAAATTCACCGACGCGAATGAATTTCCTTCAACTCAATTATGATCCGGCTCATGTTTATTTGAAGTGTACATTTGATTAAGAAAGCTCTTAGATTTCACATCTGGGCAAGATGGGAAAAGCAGAAAGCGTTTCGTCTGTTCCTAGCAACCCACCTGCTGTTGGGAAGATAGAAATATTGCAAGATTATAATCGTATGGAAATTTAATTAAAGAAATTAATTTATAAAAAACTTTATTTTCTAATTATACGTCATATTTCACATTCAAAGACTCCTTAAGCTTGAAAAGGGGGTTGCAAATTCAGGTGTCTTCCTTCTCACTTGACCATGTTATTCAAGTGAGTGAATATTGACGTCAATATACGAAGTCTTTTGGCAACGGACCTCGTAATATTGAACCATGGTCAAGGGACGAAGACGACACTTGAGCTGGAACCTCACTCTAAACTTCCACACCACACCAACAGGACGACGTTGAGCATCGACAGATTTCCCATACAGCATCCCCCTCAGGGGGGCTCACCTTCTTTAGGTGGGTACGGGTGTCACAATCCCGAGGTACCCTAGTGATCTTTTCCTTCTCCCAAGGAGTTTACTATCTTTGGTAAACACGGATGTCACGACCCCGGGGTACCCCAGTGGTCCTTCTCTATTTTCGACCCTCCATCTTGTCATCCAATTTCTCCTTTTCTTTTCCCGTCCAGACCACAGACCTATGAATGTTTGGCGCAGTATAGCCAAAACTGGCTCTTGCGCCATAAAACACCAAACTCATCATCATCTTTACCCATACAGCGTTCTTAACACAGCAGGTTTTCAGTGATACTAGACTCGAACTCATGACACGCTTGCCACGAGTCCGTTACCTTGGTAACCTAGTGATCAACATAATGGACTTATGGCTAGCATGTCATTAGTTCGAGCCTGGTACCGCTGAAGAAACACCACGCGTTGCTCGTGAAATCTGTCGATGCTCAAATGTCGTCCCATTGGTGCGTGGTGGAAGTTTGGAGAGGTGGTGTCAGCTCAGGTGTCGTCCTCGGGACTTGACTATGGTTAAAAATTACGAGGTCCGTTGCCAAAAGCCCTATAGTAACTGAATAGTACGACGTTAATATTTCCTCGCCCTACAGTAATTGACGAACACACACATGAAATCTGATTAACATCTCAAATTATACACAACAAAAGTTGGTATGGGTTTAGTAATAACATTATTGATATTCGTAAATTACTTTTTTCAATGAATACATTTAAATATCTTTAAAAACTGTATATATTCTAAATTCAACTATTTAAACAAAACACAAGTATCTCTTTGATTTAAAAATGCATACTAAATTTGGTTATTTGTATTAACAGAAATAGAAAAATATCAAAATATTTGGCTCACTAGGACAAAAAAGGCTTAGCATTTTAAAGGAAAATAAACTAAGGATTTTTTTTTCTCTTTGAGATAAATCAGCTTAAAGTTTTATTTGTTATTGGAATGTGAATATAAAGACCTATCTTATCAGAACTCCGGGGTTTTATTACCTATAACTTAACTTTTTAGAGCCTTAAAATTCTATGAGAACATAGAAAAATGCCTAAAAAACAATTTAAGCTAAAAAAATTGATTTGATTTTTTTACTGGTATTAGTCAATTGAATTGCACTCCAACCACTTAATTAAAAAAATAATTCATATTTTAGACAACATTAAAATGGAAAAATAATCAAAAAGAAATAACTATATACGTTGGTGTTACCTATTCAATTCTGCTTATACATATACACTAATACCTTGGAAACCGAATGCCAGAGATATATGGTCAGAGCTCACCTGCTTAGCATTATTAGATTGCTGGTATTGAAGGGATATTGTGTGAGTGAGGATTTCATTCTACCGGACCTGCAATACAAAGCCTTAAAGGATATTTAGAAAAATATTTATATGATGAATTAGAGGGAGAATGCACGTCTTTTCTAGTCCCACGGTAGATGACTGGACATTGAAATTCAAAAAACACTTTGACTAGTAAATATTTTAATTAAATTTAAATGCGTTTTTTCTGCCCATCTTCAGATCTCAACATGGGCAGTATACCTCATAATTCTGAATCTCTGTGAGTTCACTAGCCCCACCTCTACACACAACATCCAAATAAAGAATTTTCTTATCGAAAGATTCTAACTGTAAATTACTTTTTTGAAATATCAAGACATTAGTTGACATATGCGCATTTTAAGTTACGGTTCCACATGACACTACGCTATATACGAAACGACCCCCTTATCTTCTATACCACATTTTTCAATTCCTACTATAAGTTCACTCTCTCCCTATATATAAATATTTCAAATTTTCAATCGTTAATAAAATGATTTTTATTCATCCACTAAAGTTCAAACACATTTTTTTAAATTTGTTGTAGATGACACGATGTTTTAATAGAGTTTTTAAAAATATTTATTAATTAAATTTTATTTTTTAATTTTAAATGATTTCTGACGGAATTAGAACTAGCACCAACAGATGGCACCAGCAAGTTTTTCTAACGAATTTTTTTCTTGGCTTAAAATATATTTTTTTAAACTTGCAGTAGTGCACACTTGATGGAAATTAAGTTTATCAAAAATTAATTCATTAATTAAATTTTACTAACTAAAATAAATATTTCCTTTGTTGACCTAAGTAGGAAGTGACTTAAATTTTTTTTATATTAATTGTTTCTTTTAATTTCGTTAATAAATGCCTTTATATAGTAATGATTTTATAAATACGTATTCAGTATATTTTTATAATGAAGATTGATTTCTAGTACACACAATCGCGTTGAATGGAAAGAACGTTCTTAGTAATTTTCGCAATTTCTCCTCGTAAATGGAAAAAAATTTGTATATCACACGATGGGTAACAGGGAACTAACTACTGATGGTAATGACTAGTTAATTAACTTAATTAGGATAGTTATTTATTTTCTAAAATGTTCATTTTTCATCATAAGTTCTACTTTTTCCATATGATAACTCATTATAAAGAAGACAAACTTTCAAATTTCAAAAAAAAAAAAAAAAAATGGGGGGGTTTAAGATTTTGGGAACAAAAAAAGTGGGCCCCCAAATGCGTTAAGTGTCTCACACATCACGCAGCTCGCAAATTGACGGTAAATTACTTTTTTTCTACTTTTCGCTTTTAGAATTTTTTCTCACTAAACAATAGATAACCGTTTTTTTTTTAAAAAAATTTTAAACATTTTTGTTTTATTCTAAAGGGGATATACTGTACCCATATCTTGAGATCCTGATTATTGAAGGGAAAAAATTATGAATTCCTTGTAGGATTGAATATATTACGAATATGTAACGCAGGAATTTATAATATTTGATCTTTTTGTCATTTTCATGAAATATTTCTGGTGATCGCAGAGGCCGAGCCGTCATTGTCGCAAACCAGTGCTGGCGTTGAACAGGGTGGGCTGTGGAAGCTTCCTTTCTTGAAAATGCAATAAAACACACTACATCAGGGATGGCGAACCAGTGGCACGAGTGCCATTGATGGCACGCAAAACAATATTTTGAGCACACCATCTATCAAAACAGTTAGCATTTTTTTTCAAACTAACAAAGTTCACTATGAAGTATTATGAACAAATGCGAGTGATCGGTAGCAGGGCATTCACATGTTTGTTATTGGCTTGCCTTAGTTACGCCGTGGACTACAATTGCTAATGATGCGAAGTTTGTTTGTACATAGCATAGTCCATTTCATTCACACAACTGCATTTTAAAATTTATTTGTGTTATATATACAGTTTTTTTACTGTTATTTAACATGGATATAGCAACAACAACAAAAAAGTGCAAGATAGTAAGTGTAACAGAGAATTTCAAACTTGGTGGACCGAAAAGTTTGGCACGACTAGTAAATGTGACAAAACGGTGTGTATTTCATTTTCTGGAAAAGTGGTATGCAGATTATTCTCTGTTAAACGGAGTTTTGAAATAAATCACAAATACTCTCTCTCTTTTGTCAAAAAAAAAAGGACCAGAGCAAAAAGAATGAATTGCTGAGAAACCGTTTGGCAGATGACTCCAATTCAGAATGCATTTTGCTAAAAGTAAGATCTTACAATCCTAATATAAGTTATTTTTCATCTAATGTACACCAACAAAAGTTACACTAATGTTATTTTAATTTAAATTACACGTATAACAAAACATTTTCTACTATACAGTGCAAAATGTATTTTTTCGTATTAAATAAATAGTTTTGAATTGTTTAGTATTTAGTTTTATTATTTTCCCAATAATCACAAGTCAAAATTATTTGACGGCACGTCTATACCTCATTAAACATTTCTTTAGTAAAAATGGCACGTTGATCCATAAAGGTCCCCCCCCCCTGAAATGTTACTTTCCGCCTTCACACAATTTTGATTTTTGAATTTACACAATTTTAAACACATTGTCAGTTAAATGTCGCCCTCCATTATAAATACAATGATGCAGTTGATTTTAAAACCTTTGATCCACCTTTTCAAACATATCGACCGGGATATTGTCCATTTAGGCTCGCATGTTGCTCCGCCGGTCTTCCAGGGTCTTGGAGTGATCTTTGTAAGCCAGGGGCTTGAAATAAACCTACAGGAAGTAATCAGGAGGGGATAAATCAGGTGACCACGTAGGCCAGTTTACAGCCCTTCTTAGGGAGATCAGTCATTGGGGAAAGACTGCTTTTAAAACACCCATAGAAACATTGAAGGTTCTATCTTGTTGTAATTATACGTTATCAAGATCCCTTTCATGGAGAGTGGGTAAGAAAAATTGTTGGATCATTGTCACATACCAGTCTGAATTGACACATGAACTCGTTCTAAAGGTCTTCGGAAATCCTTTCTTTTCTTCGAAGACATTCTCCATTCCTCGAAAAGCATCCATTAAGGGATCCGACTACGTTCGGAAGCGTGATTTTGCAAAAGCGTATAAATGGATGATATTTATGATATTTAGTGTCACTTACATTAGAAAATGTATATAACATTGTTTTAAGAATAGTATTACAATGGAAAATTATTTAAGTACAATATTTTTTTACAAAAAATGAAAATAGACTCACCAATTTTCAAAATATTCTCCTTTTGTGAAAAATGCTTCTATTATAATAATACTTGGCCTGTCTATAGCTCAGATCTCTGTACAGAGGCTCAACTAGAATTTTAGAAATATATAATTTAAAAGAGGGTTTATCCATATTTTACGTCAACAGAGGGGAAATTTTAAGAAAAAAAACGTCTATAATTATTTCAAATTGTTGTAACTCTGAAAATAATGTGAATTTTTCAAAAATCATAGTTGAGCCTCTGTACAGAGGTCTGAGCTATATGCAGGCAAAATATTATTATAATAAAAGCATTTTTCACAAAAAGGAGAACATTTTGAGAAAAGATCATTCTATGTTAATCTTTTGCCGAAATATTGTATTTAAATAACATTTTTTTGTCAAAATGTCCTTAAAACAATTTTATACATGTATTCTAATCTAAGTGACACTAAATATCCTGAAAATTATCCATTTATGATCTTTTTTAAAATCGCGGTTCCGAACGTAGTCGAATACATAAAAATGCATTTCCAATCAGGCGGAATACGGCTTCATGAAGGAATATCGCACTGCAGCAATAGACTGATCATTCGAGAAATACCCCTCGATGGCAAACGCACCCTGCTGCCTCGATCATAACATGTTTGGGACTGAGACAGGCAGAAACACAACTATCCCACTCCATCCCTCCCTACGAATATGACTGCAACAGGTTCATTCAAAAAAGGAAGTTTCCGCGCCGCACCCTGTATCTGTCAATACGTAGCTACAACAGACCTCGTTAAGGGACTGATGCAAATGTAATATATCGAAATGTCAAGTCCTTTAGTTGGAGTGGTGCCAGCTTAGAGAGTGGAGTACCACACAGTTCAAGTTTAGTGTTGTCACTGGACCACGGAACAAAATTTATTAGTTTCCTCACCTATAGATTTTGTATAATTTCATAGGCCGTGGGTAGCCTAGTGGTTAGAGCATCGGACTCCAGACCGGAAGGCTTGGGTTGGATGCCCGTACCACCAAATACCTTTCGAGTACACACGGAGTACGTGCTCGTTAAATGAGTGGGTCCGAAAGTCTTGTGGACTGAATCACGAGTGCAGGGGATTGGAGAATTTTTTCCTCCCCTTCAGTTCCATGTCTAAGCTGTGGAGATAGGTGGTGTCGCCATCTTTCGTCCCTTCGGGTAATTTCGCTGAGCTAATTTGTACTGTCACCTGTATGGTGGCAAGGCCAACGACAGCCGTACTTCTAGCCCCTTGCCACGATGAATTTCGTGGGCCTCTTTCTGACTACGTCAGACAGGTGGCATTAGCCACAACATGTAACTTCGTAGAGTAATATTAATGAGTTATCAATTCGAATAATTTTACAATTATCGATCAGATTCGAATGAAATTTGAAACATTAGCTTTTTATATAATTCTCTGTCTAAATCTGCAAAAGAAAAAAAAGTGCCTAAAAAACTATATTTTTGAAGTTAGGTCCATTATATAATTATATAAAGAAATGCACATTTATATACTAATCACCTTAATTTCTTTTGAGTGATAATCTTATTCAGCTTCGATGAGAGATTTTAAAATATTAATAGGAATGTGTGCCTTTTTTTAACGATTGAACACTTTTTTTTTGACAACTTAACATTTAAAAAATTGTTTGCCTATGTCTGTACTATTATTTACAACTTGTTAAAAGTAATAATTATATTAATGTACCATTTTTATTTTATTTTTGAATGTCAAAGTATCACACATCTTAGCCAAAATAGACATAAAAGCTGCGGAAACATAATTGTAAGATGAAACCTTCATTTGAATTCATACAATTTCCAAGTTTTTGCATCACACAAGAAAAGAAATCCAGAAGTCTGACGGATTTAGAAATTCTTCACAGAAAGCAGATTGAAATTTCTAATTTCTCTCTCTCTTTTTTTTTTTTTTTTTAGATTATGTTAAATAATGACAATTTCCTTAAATGACTATTCTTTATATTAATGAATATTGTTTTTTAAAATAAACTAGATAATGTAAACAAGTGAAAAATAAGAGAAAGAATCCCAAATGTCTTCCTCTTTAAGACTGAAACGATACGTCATCAAAAAATGATTGTCTTAGATTTAAATAAATGAAATCCATCTAAAGATTTTAGGCATTTAGCTTCTAGCTTACTAACCAGTAGCTATTACGAAAGAGTTCTACCAAAAGATCATTGTGAGTGTGTGCGTGAGTGTGGGATTTCAAAACAATTTCAAATAAACACACACGCACAAGTGAATAGTTTTTAACCATTTGGAAAGAAAATTCAATAGCATTTTAATACAATTGTTGGAAAAAAATCGAGTAAAATATATAATTCTTCCAGTAATTGGGAAAAGATTATTGAACTCAATTTGAATTCATCATCCAAAACGTTGTTAAAGAATATCGCGAAAGCAGATGAACATTTTTTACATACTTTATCCTGTTATTATAAGTACAATGACAATGAATCTATTCAAGAGATTTTGGGAAGCAATGGTATACAATGCAAGCTAAATTACTAAATTTGATACAAAAGTGACAGTATATATGTAATCTTCCGTTAAATAAATTATCAGATGTTAACTTACTATTTAGAAAAGTATTAGTTATTGAAATCACACTGTATTTCTCATAATTAGAAGTGGAAATGTAAGTCAAAAAGCACACAATAACTGACTTATACGTCTCGCATACATGAATTCCATAAATGTCGATGAAATTGTTTAAGTTTTATCTCTAGTTCCACTGGTATTATCACAGGTTTAGCTTTTAAGTTAAGCGAGTTCGAAATCAAATTTTTGACCGATTCTTAGTATTTATTTCTAAACATTCCAAATTTTTCGCCTCTATACATAGTAACAAAATAAGCTAATATAGTTTGTTTGAATCCAAGAATATGCTTATTATTGTAAATAATGTAAGCTAAATAATATATATGTTTAACGCTACATATTAAATATAGCATATAAAAGTTTAAGTATATAAAGTTCTGAACATTTTCTAAATCAACGAGTTAGAAAATTGTTTTAAACTCAAAAAAGGGAATTCAATTATTTGATTTTCAAAAAATTATATGAAATTTATGAACAGTAACAAAAGATAACAAAAATTTGATGTTTCGGCAACAAATGGCTGAGTAAAGGAAATAACACGAATATTTTTAGATGCAAGATTTTCTAAGATATTATTACATATTGTTTTAAATTATTATCGTAATACAGTACACTCAAATAAAAATCGTTAAAATGCATTTTCTAGTACGCCATCTAGTCCCATTAATACCTTTAAATTTATGTCTTAGTTTTATTTTGAAACATAATCTGTTTATTTATGTAAAACGGCTCAAAAAAGAATAAGTTATTTAAAGATTAATCCGATATGCCATTATAAAATTACGCGGAACTGCATTATAAAATTACTGGATTTCGAGAAACTTAATAAGGCTTACTTTTTATCAATGCTCCTTCTCATTAAAAAAGCTCTAGTCTTCCTTCTTTAGGATTAAGGATTAAAGGGACAAAAGCCAAGGAGGATCGTAGAAGACGAAAATAATTCATGTAAGTCGGCAAAAAATATAAGAACGAATATTTTGGAACACTCTTCGAAAAATTTCATTGTGTTAGTCAAAATAAAGATTAAGTATTCGGTAAAAAAAGAGTTAAGTACGTAGAAATAAAAACAATTCAAACGGTGTATAATATTGCTTAGATATTTTCTCTCTAAATAAGATCTTTTTATAATAAACTAACGGAAAATGCATTGTTTTTAGTTAAACTTTGCTCTGGGATTGTGAAATATAAATCCCAGAAGAGGAAATAGGAAAGTTTAATTGAATTAAATATCAGGCTTATTCATTAGTGAGAAACATTTCCCGGTTTTAAATGAAAAAGACTAGCGTGGTACATGTTTACATGTTCAGCTCTTCGGGGGTATATAATGGAACGTTTTGTATGGAATGGAAAGCGTAAATAAAGAAATAAATGAAATGCTAAGTAATGGAATTTCACTGAAATATCGCCATTGATTAACCGCCAAAATAGAATTCAAATTAAAAAGAACGAATTTAAGATCTCGGAGTAAAATTTGTTGCTTAACAATCGTCTTGACATTTCAAAAATCCGATTACATTTTAACACATTTCTTGAGTTCCTTATTACTTATAAATTTAGATAACATCAATTCTAAGATAAAAATATTTACATTTCTATCGATTTCTCAGAGATTCAATTAGAATTTTAAGAGAATTTTTTTTTCAGTTGTTATGTTTTTGAAAATCAAATTCATTTCTTGTAAAATCATGTCAGTGATATAAATGAACACAAATTTTTACTGAAATATCCACAATAATTTACCTATTATGTGCATGAATTCCTTTTTTAACACGCTTTTATAAGTTTCACTTGTATGTAACAGAATCTTTGCTCGATTTTTACCCACTTTAAAAGCTAATTCGAAATTTTGCACACTTGTCAAGGACCAATGAAAATACAATAATTTCATAATTTTGTTCCATTGTCCTGATCAGGATCATCAGGATTTATTATTTCCAGATTTGGCGACTAATTCCATGTACCATTTTCAGATTTGGTGACTAAAAGATTAAGCTACAATCTTAAAAGTGTTCTTTATGTGAAAAAGGGGAGGGTGCGTCAGCAATTTCTTGCCATAATATAAACAATTGTTTAGTTTTTCTGAAAATGGAAATAAAAATTAAAAAAATGACTCGTGCATGGGAAAAAAATTATGTTCTAAGTGCTAAACTCAGACATAAAGTCTGTTTTTCTAAATTTTCTTGTCGGATCTGTGCAATAGAACATCATTCATTGCTCCATTTTGCCAAAACAGCTGATAATTGATTCAGAGGTCACCGGATTAAGTAATTTCTCACAAGACCTTCGATTCAAACGGGTACTTATAAGTCTGATGATGATGTAAGTTTCAGAGTGAGTAATGAGCTATTTTCAGTAAAAAAAAAATCATAGACTTTACACCTTCTTCCGCATGAAATATTTCAAACTTAGCTCTTCCAGATTTTCTTCAGTTGGCTGATCCTACATTTTGAAAACCAGGCCATATCGATACACTGATAGGATGTCAATAAGTATTCAAGATTTTAAAAAATGACGTATTTAAGGTTAATTCATCAATGAACAAAGGATAGTTTAAAAAACGAAAAAAACATCCATGTGTTGTAAATCTAACTAAAAAAAATGAAAATAAGTTATAGTTTAAAAAAACTAAAAACACGCCTTTTATGGTTAATCGAACTAAAAAGTAAAGAAATAATTCTTAATATAAGAATAAAATGAGATAAATGAGAAAATTAATGACATTGTGGTAAAAGCGTGGGGTGCTTTGAAATATTACATTTTTACACTAACTCAGCATTTCGGAATAGAACTAATAAGAAATTATAACAATTAATATCGAGCACCCCTGACATTAATTTTCTCGTTTATCTCATTTTTTTCTTAAACTAATAATAATTTTTTTTTTACATTTTATTTCGATTAATCATAAAAGTGTGTGTTTTAGAATTTTAAACCATAATTTATTTATTTTAAATGATTTCGCTTCTTTAACTGTACTCTTTAATAAAATTTAAGATTAGCTACAACAAATAATTCTGTATCAGTAATTTTTATTAAAGGTACACAATTATTTGTTCCAGCTAGACTCACAATTCAAAGCAATAGTCAGATGACGAGGTTTGACTTCCTATCTGGTAATTCACTCTTTTCTAACTTATTCACTAAACTAAGTGGTTCCCTTTATTGCACAATTTTCCTGACTGACGATGCATAATCCGCAAGTCAGAATCTTTACAGAGCATTACATGGAATTAAAGGGACTGATGGACTTTAAATTAAACTGGATGGATCCCCAAATCCTCATTAGACAACACTGGGAATTTAGGAGAGGGAGATATTATCTCAAATGTTGTTCTGATGTGAAATGTCAACACTAACCTTCGTTTTATTTTACACGTTATAACCACATTAATTTATATGAACCAACTATATATATATATATATATAAAATCTACTTAACCAACCACTATGAAGTGAAATCTCGTCTAACATGACGATGGTCAGAAAACTCGTGACCATGAATACTGGACTACGATAGTCAATTCAGATTTTTAAAGAGAAATTTATAATTTTTGTTACAATAATTGATCTTAAGGTATCCGACTACGTTCGAAACCGTGATTTTAAAAAAGCGCATCAACATATTTAGTGTAACATAGATTAGAATACATGTATAAAATTGTTTTAAGAACACATGAAAAAAAAATTACTTAAATACAATATTTTGGCAAAAAAATTAACTTAGAATAATCTTTCTTCAGAACGCTTTCCTTTCATAAAAAAATGCTTCTATAATAATAATATTTTATGTGTGTGTGTGTGCTTATATAAAGTAAAGGCTTCTCCAGAGAGTCTTAACTAGAATTTTTGAAAAACTCACATTATTTTCGGAGTTACCATCAATTGAAATAATTATCGGCGGTTTTTTTTTTCTTAAAATTTCTCCCCTCTGTTGTAGTAAATTCTGGATAAATCCACTTCTAAGTTATATATTTCAAAAATTCTAGTTCAGCCTCTGTACAGGGTCTGAGCTATATACAGGCAAAATATTATTATAATAGAAGCATTTTTTTTATAAAAGGAGAATGTTTTGAAAATCGGTTATTCTATGTTCATTTTTTGTCAAAATAGTGTACTTAAATAATTTTTATTGTAATACTATTCTTAAAACAATTTTATATACATTTTCTAATTTAAGTGACACTAAATATCATAAATATTATCCATTTATACACTTTTGAAAAATAACGGTTCCAAACGTAGTCGGATATCTTAAATTACGACATGTGTATGTGCATCTGAATATTGGGAATACTTCATAGCAAGAGTATCCAACCCACGGCACGAAAGGGTTGTAACAATAGCACACGAAGACTTATTGCAAAATTAAAATGATTTGAAAAAATAATAATAATATTTTTTTAACAACTTTATTCGAAATAGTGGTTGTTTTAGACAACTCCCCTCCCCATCTCTTCAAAATTTATTTGAAATACGCTTAATTAATTAAATTAAAATAGAAAATTATCTCGCAAAAATACTCTTCATTGTTGTGAGTTCTTATTTTCCAAGGAAGTGCATTAACGAGATTTTTAGAATTTTGGGTGGCGTGTTATAAAATAACTGGTAGAAAGCAGTGAGTGCTTGCTAATCAAGAATAAAGATTGGCTATGGAATTTAGCTTTTTTTACAGATATTATGGGACGCTGAAATAATTTAAATTTAGGATTACATAGAAAAAATTTAGTATTTCTCCTACCCCAAGTGGTAATATATCTTCTCTTTTATGAACAAAATTTTGCTTTTTTGCCTTGATTTTGGAGAACAAAAGATGTAACACATTTCACATTAATGAAAGATTTATCTAACAAATCTATTAATGCTTCGAGCTATGATAGATTTAAAATTTTAGATGAAAGGTTTGATGATTTAGATGATAAAAAATGCTGGTCTTTTCAGAAATCCTTTTTCTATTTCTCTGCAAGCCGTTAATTATGACCTATCTGAAATCAGACTTGAAATTATTGACCTAAAAATTTGCTATTTGAGTAAGAATCCCATAAGTGTGGAACAATTTTTCGGTTATTCATATTTTTTGCTTGTTAGAAAGTTGGAAGTGTCATGTATAGATTTTTTTCTATCAGATAGTGACACTCTTCTCAAAAAGGCTGTCCATCTCTGTCTTAGAGGATACTTATAAGCAGTGCTTCTCAAACTTTCAATATTTGCCATTCAATATTCAATCATCATTTCCATCTTTGCAATAACAATGTATTGCATTCAATAATGCTATACTTTGACTCTACGACTTTAACTTCGTAAGTGCCACCAGCTTATACAAATGTCTCACTCATCCAAACCATTAATTGCCACAGACGTATATATACATCTTTCCGAAGTATGATTCTTTTCTGTGCATTGTGCTATCCACAAAACTATTCCGAAGGCTTTGGAATGCAATAAAAGGACCTTGACAGAGTTTGTGAAGGATTTACTTATTTCAGAGGATTAGCTTATTTAATCCTTTTCTTCCCCCTTGAGCCCAATACATCACAAACGCGCGCCTGCGTGGAAAACGGTGGCATTGGGGGAGCGAATGCGTAACTTTTTATCAGCATTTAAGGAATTAATTACAAACCGTACAAATTATCAAGATAAGTGTTAATTTTTGTATATAATTTTATATATTACAAGTCCATGATGTCACTCTCTGGTAAACTATTAAACTTGTTCTTATAGTATTCATAAATTAATTACGAAACACATTAATGCAGTACTGATACACTTATAAGTTTATTATACCAGAGTAAATGTGAATTTTATTTTTTATTACGTCAGAAAGTATTTTGTTTGTTTATTTTAAGTAAGTTAATCATTTTTTTTAAAAAATAATCTTTTGTTTCTTTTCAGTATGTTCGCTCCCCCTTAATATGCCCCCTAGAGGGTGATGCCCCACAGTTTGAGAAACGCTGTTATATAGTTTATTGCTTATTTGATGATGATATCAATGACCCTTGAACTGAGTAATAGTAATAAAGATAATTTCAAATCTTGGAATTTTGTTAAGTGTTCCACTTATGAATACATGATTCATGTCACAATAAGTACATTTCGATATTGTACAAGGTATTCGTTTTTAGAAGTAGCATTTATATTCCGTTCCGAAACAATATGCAAGTAGAAATATTAAGTTGAAAAACTAAAAATATGTACACGAAATGCTTTCAATCTATCCAATTCTCTTCATGATGCATTTTTTATTGTTAATTGCTCATTATTTATTATCATTACATGGGTTTAGAAGGATGTGCCGTATTTGTCAGAGCATTCTAAATAATAATGTCATAATACTTATTGGGAAACTATAGAAACTGTTTGAAGCTCATTTATCTTTCGTAAATACATATTCTAGCAAAACATCATTACTTAATATTTTCTTCGCCACATTTTACTTAATTTTAAATGTTATTTATACTGTTTTAAATTCGAAGATTTTTGCAGAATTGAATGGAACAAACATAATATTTACATATTCATTGATACGGATACATTATTTCTTCTTTAATGACTAAGTATTAAAAACTTCTAAAATCTTTTTTTTCTATTTTTCCACAATGTTAAGCTCACTTTGATTTAACGTATCTTGAAGCCTTTGGTAGAATTAGTTATAAAATATGTTTCATACATGGTTATAGTATGTTATTCAGTAATTAATAAGCATTATATGAAGTCATTAAATTTATAGCATTCATTGCCAAATGTAGTGAAGCTTTTCCAATTTTAAGTGAATGTGCGAAATTAGCGTTAACATGATTAAAATTAATGTAACTTAATTTTTATTATAAATTTCTTAATTTGCAAAATCACTTTATTTCAAGCAAATATTAGAAGCAATAAAACCTGTTTATAGATTTTGTATTGTCGAAAGCTTAGAAAAGGGTTTTAATGCATGAAAGTTAGTTTCAACTTGTTAAGAATGTTAATAATCTATCTATATATATAATATATATAAAAATGGATGTTTGTATTTATGACCTCGCTTCACTCCAACACCGTTACACCGATCACTATGAAATTCAGCATGCATATGTATTTCTTTGTGGATAAAAGATTTTAGTGCTATAATCTTTGTTTGCAGCTCCCCACCAGGTGGCGCTATAGCATATCAACTTCATTCAATCAATCGCCAAGTTGCCAACAGGGTCGCCAAAATTGATGTCAATTTGGCTCTATCACCAACATTTCGCTATGTTTCCATTAAATTGCCGTTGTAATGTAAGGAACGGCGTTGCTTGCTAATATTATAAGTTTAACATAAAATTAATACAACAGAGAGTAACATTAATGACCAACAGACTTAAAATTGAACAAATTTGATTTTTTTGTTCATCTAAAATATGCAAAATCTTTTTTTTTTTCCGTTTAATTTGTAATTTCCGTAAAATTAGCTCATTAAAAACTTTTTTATCCTTCAATTTGTATTGTTTAATTTTCGATTCACCCGTGCGAAGTACATGTATACCAGCTACTGTAATATAAATGTCGCAGATATATTTTTAAAAAAGTGCTTCAATTGTAAAAATGCTCTTTGCATTTATACTGCATATTTTTTTCCAGCTATGTATACTTTCTCTTTATCTTTTGATGATTGTATAAATTTATTTTTTTCTATGACTATTTTTTTTAAATTTTCCAAGTCTTTGGAAATGAAAGATTTTCCCAGAGATTTATAAATTAGTTATATTCTTATCAGAGTTCCTCTGAAATATATGCACACATTTAAGATTATCATTTAGTTCAATTAGTCTTTAAAGTTCTGTATAATAACTCAGGATAAAAATTTATACATATTTTAAAAAATACTGAAAAAGTTATAATTATTTTACTAAGACACACACACAAGAGTATTATAAACTAACGTAATACAGATAATATTATTTTGATTAAAAATATAAAAACGGCAAAATATATTGGTAAAAATTTTCAGTTAGCTGTATTGTACTAAAGTGACACAAGTGTATAATAGTAAAATTTAATGCCCTTAAATTCTACTTTTTTTGAATAATAATAATAAAATTGTATGAGTAATCTGTTTATTGCTTTTTAAAGTAATTAATTCATAAGAAGAGCACTTGTATGACAAATTTATATGAAAGATTGATAAAGCCATTGTAGAGAAAATAAGAATTCCTTAGGAAGCAAAATTCTACATGCGTACACCTCACGTATATTATTACACTTTATTATTTTTTGTGTTTGCCATACATTAAATTAATTATTCATAAATTCCATATATTTTAATAAATAATGAAAATTTTATTTGAAGCAAAATCTTCCATTATTCCGATGAAAACATGTTTTCCTAAAGAGATTTTTTTAAAGAATTATCAGAATTGTGCCTAACTTGTAAAGAAGTTCTTTGAAGTTGAGGTAGTATATTTTACAGTTTTAACAACTACTGAGGGAGTATTTTGACTGCAGTGAAATAAAATATTGAGGTATCTTGGCTTTTTAAAAGTCATATATATATAATGGGACACTGATATTATCTAAATTAATTATTACTTCCGTTTTCCCCTATATTATTAATACATTGAAGGGCCGAATATTGATTATAATATTATCAATATCGAAAGTATTTATGTTATTGATATTTTCAATAATATTTTTATTTATGTAAGTAATATATTGATGGTCATTCATACTGTAGAGAATCTCGATGCATGAATAATTAAAAGTAATTCCATATCATAAATTAAAATTCATTTTTGAGATTGAACTTTCCCAATATTGTTGAAATTCGTGCTTTGGATATTACATATATAAGGAAAGACAAGTATTTTTCACTGATTGAAGCTGAATACAATGACTTTTATACAAGAATATTACGAAATTTTTTTCCATGTGATAAACATTTGTAAATTCTTAAATAATTTAATTAAAAACTACCTTCTTATATCAAATGAAATAAACTGACTGTTAAACATTCAAGATCATAGCAATGCAAAATTTTTAACTGAATCTAATGAGCAATTGTATAACATGTACTTTTGAAAATAAAGTTTATTATCATATTATATTTTCACTGAAAAGTCTAAGATTTGAATATCTTTATTTATGCGCAATCATTCAAAGTGGTCATAAAAACAGTGCCTTTAAGAAACTGAAGATTGAACCTCAGTTTTTTACTTTAGTTGTAGCTTAAGGTATCCGACTACGTTCAGAACCGTGATTTTGCAAAAGCGTATAAATAGATAATATTTATAATATTTAGTGTCACATAGATTGGAAAATGTATATCAAATTGTTTTAAGAATAGTATTACAATAAAAAAATTATTTAAGTACAATATTTTGACAAAAAAAAAATGAACATAGAATGACCCATTTTCAAAATATTCTCCTTTTGTGAAAAGTGTTTCTATTATAATAATATTTTGCCTGTATATAGCTCAGATCTCTGTATAGAGGCTCAACTAGAATTTTTGAAATGTATAGCATAGAAGTGGGTTTATCCATATTTTACGAAAACAGAGGGGAGAAATTATTTTTAAAAAAACGCCGATAATTATTTAGATTGGTTGTAACTCTGAAAACAATGTGAATTTTCAAAAATCGTAGTTGAGCCTCTGTACAGAGGACTGAGCTATATACAGGCAAAGTATTATTATAATAGAAGCATTTTTGACAAAAGAAGACATTTTGAAAAAAGATTAATATAAGTTAATTTTTTGCCGAAAAATTGTATTTAAATAATTTTTTTTTTGTCAAAATGTCCTTAAAACAATGTTATACATGTATTCCAATCTAAGTGACACTAAACATGATGAAATTTATCCATTTACGCGTTTTTTTTAAAATCACGGTTCCGAACGTAGTCGGATACCTTAATTAAATATATTGACCACTTAAATAGTTGACGAGTAAATAAACAATCGCAATATCTCAACTGTTACATGTTTGTGAGCGAGATTTTAAAGATTATCTCAAAATAACTGCTAATAATTCTAATTTTCTTGCATAGTTTAAAATCTTAGTGAAATACTAATTCATAATTAGACTAGTAATTAATATTATGAATAATGAAAATGTTTACATAAGAAATTAATTTTGGGCGAAGCTCTGTTATTAATAACGTGATTATATGTAGAATGTTTTTTCCTTAATGAACTGTTCCCTTAAACTGTAATGTGGTAATTATTAACTCTGATCAGGAAAAAATTAAATTACAAACTTTTAACGTTTGATTGTATGTGTACTCAGTAGTGTTGGTACAAATTTTGAATGATGTTTTGACAAAATTGTTTTTGTATGAAATTCTAATTTTGAATGGATAATGCAAAATATGTATGTATGTGTGTGAGAGTGATAAAGTACACATTTCAGAAAATACTTCTTAATATTTTTGTATTAACTTAAAAAGTCTGGTCTTAAATTTTTTTAAAGATTTACTATTAATTAAAAAAAATTTTAAATTATTGGAAAAACGTAGTTTCAAAATGCTGTCATATTTGTTTGCAATATCACTATAAAGAGATTCAAGATATTTATGAAAACCCTAGATCCAATTCATAGAGGAAAATATTGTTGTCAAAAGACCTTCCCTTTAAGTAAGAATTTTTCCGAAATTTTCTAGTTTTTCACCATTTTAATTTCAAAGAATTCAGAATTTTAATTTCAAAGAAGGTATTTTAGTTCATATTTATTTTGAGTACAGTTTTTAATATTTGTTTATGAAGCTTAAGGTGTCCGACTATGTTCGAAACTATGATTTTGAAAATGCGTATAAATGAATACATTTTTTAATATTTAATGTCAGGTGAATTAGAATAAATATATATAATTGTTTTTAAGAATATTTTTCTACAAAAAAAATTACTTGAATGCAATATTTTCACAGAAAATGAAGGAAGAAGGACATATTTTTAAAACATTTTCCTTCTATGGAAAATGTTTCTATAATAATAATAATAATTTGCTTAAGTATAGAAAAGACTTATATACAGAGCCTGGACTAGGAATTTTAAAAAAATTCACATTATTTTCAGAATTACGATAAATTTAAGTAATAACTTATATGTTTGTTAAAATTTCTCAAATATGATGTATTAAAATATGAATAAATATACCTCTCAATCCTATTTCAAAAATCCTATTTAAAGTTCTGTATAGAAGACTTAAGGTATCCGCCTACTTTCGGAACTGTGATTTTAAAAAAGTGCATAAATAGATAATTTTCATGATATTTAGTACCACTTAGATTAGAATACATGTATTAAATTGTTTTAAGGTCATTTTGTCAAAAAATAATTAATTAAATACAATATATATTTCGGCAAACAATTAACTTAGAATAACCTTTTTTCAAAATGTTCTAATTTTGTGAAAAATGCTTCTATTATAATAATTATTTCCTGTATATAGCTCAGACCTCTGTACAGAGGCTCAAGTAGGATTTTTGAAAAATTCACATTATTTTCAGATTTACAACCCATTGAAATAATTATAGGGGTTTTTTTCTTAAAATTTATCCCCTCTATTTTCGTAAAACATGGATAAACCCACTTCTAAGTTATATATTTCAAAAATTCTAGTTGAGCCTCTGTACAGAGGTCTGAGATATAAACAGGTAAAATATTGTTATAATAGAAGCATTTTTCACAAAAGGAGAATATTTTAAAAATGGGTCATTCTATGTTCATTTTTCGTCAAAATATTGTACGTAAACAATTTTTTATTGTAATACTATTCTTAAAACAATTTTATATACATTTTCTAATCTAAGTGACACTAATTATCATAAATATTATCCATTAATACTCTTTTGCAAAATCATGGTTCCGAACGTAGTCGGATACCTTAACTATATATAGGCAAAATATTATTATTATAAAAGCATTTATCACAAAAAGATAATGTTTTAAAAAAATATCATTCTTTGTTCATTCGTTTGCAGGAAATGAATTTAAATAATTATTTCTTGTAATAATATTCTTAAGACAATTTTATATGTATAATCTAATTCACGTGATACTAAATATCAAAAAACCCTTTTTATAAAAACCCCGTGAACGTAGTTGGATACCATAACATCAAAATATTTTAAATATCGAGAAAGATTGTCAATTACGTTGATTTCTTTACTTCCAAAAATTGATTCCAAATAATAAGATACTTCAATAGCACCTCCCAACTGAACAAAAAGTGTAAGATTTATCAAAACTTATCTCAAAACCCATCAACTCTAAAGTCAAGTCTCATTTTCATCAATCGATTCTTAAAAAAAAAGTGAAGTACTTCGAATTTAGATGCTCATCACGTTTTCTTCTGTGATTTGAATAATCAGCTTACTAATAATGGAGGAAAAAAATGGATGGAAAAATATACATGAAAAAAGGATTTGTTTTTGGAGTTTATTACGTTAAATTTAACTTGATAATGCTTCCCGTCGACTAATTCTCTTATCAGCAACCCGCTGTCGTCTCATGACTGGGAGAAAAATGACGCGTATGTAATTTGAATAACAATCTTTTTACGGTATTTGGAGCAACATTACGCCATTCAAAGCTTCTTTTTTTTAAAACAATGGGAGTGTTTGAAACATTTAGCTTGGGTAATACTTACGTGAAATTACACATTGAGTGGTAGAAAGTTTGAACTTTTTATCTTTTGATGATTGTGTATTGAGATACACAACGCCAGCGAAATGTAGAGTAATTATTTTAATCGAAGTTTTAAATGTAACGTAAATGATGCTATTTCAGGTACCCAACAATTTTCACTGATAATGTTTGGAAAAATACCAAATATTTGGAGCGTATTTTTATGCAGTTTTCCAATAGAAATTCATCGAAAACATATTTTTAATTTAAAATTTTATATTTTTAGAAGATTTTTTTTCAAAAGAGAATAAAATTGGTGAAAACGAATCAAGGGCTTTCTTACAAAGCTGTGAGGATATTTTTTGTACTTTGTTATCAATATTAAGTTCAAGAATCCAAATACTTCGAACATATGCTGCAAATTAAAATGGCCATGCTCTGAATTAAAAAGCACAATTTCACATAACCATCTTTTACAAATATCCTTTCATACAAAAAAGAATTCAATAATATTTTTTTTTATTTTTGTTTCTAGTGAAACATTCCAAGTAGGAATTTGCTAATACAGCTTATTACTAGTTCGTAACAGCAGTAGTCAAATAGTCACGATTACGAACACATGGCCTGCATTATTTTTGTCCAAATTGGGGTTGAAATCCTGGTACCATTCGACACCCTCCGTGTTGAACGGCTGATGCACGCTAAATATGTCGAGACTTTAAGTCCTTATGTAGGTATGATGAAGAAATTTGGAGAGAAACGCCAACACACAAATTTCGTTCTCATCTTTTGACCATAGTTCCAAATTTTTAGGTCTGTCACTAATATCTCTCAGGCCACTTCTAAATGAAATGTTAAAAAGGATATGTCAATAAATGTAATTATATTTTTACCAAATATATATAACAATCAATAAAAAACACATTAAAAATTCAATTAGCTAAAAGAGCTGTTAGTCTTTTGGAATACAAGATGTAATATATAAATGAAGATGTTTCTTCAGTCTTATATTATAGAAATTCCTTTTTACAGAAAACAACGGAAGTAAAAAAAGAAAAAAAAAAATTATTTTTTTTTTTTGAGAAATGACAACATATTTTTAAGATTTTTATGTCTCTCGCACACAGCTTAAAAATATTACATTAAGAAAATAAAGATTATAACTAAAACTAAAAATCTATACGTTCCCTATCCTGATAAATAGCAAAAAATGAACATTTCATGAAAATAACTCATTGTAAGGTAGGTAAATAACTTTTATAAGTAATATGATATGTTGAAATGTAACTTAGGAGATTAAAAATTAAAATTTAAAAAATGTATCTTGTGACTTGCTTTTTTAATCATATAAAATTTTATTCTGATTAAAAAATATATATATATTTCTAAGCAAATATGATTTTTCTTGTGTTGGTATATTTAAAAATTATTTTTAAAAAATTAGGAAAAAATTGAGAAATATATGTTGACATAGTGGAAGATTATACAACACTGTATGCATATATATGAAAACTTTTAGTTTTAAGCTCCCATCTCTAAGGTAACCATGTTCGACTTGGTATTTAGCCCTATACATTTTTATATATTTGTCATAAGATATTTTAAAGTCCAATAGGGATTTACTATGTAACTGACTCGATTATTCTGTTTTAAAATAATTTTTTAACAGGAATCTTGTTTTAACTGATTTTTCAAATATCGAAATCCACAATTATCTTCATAAAAGAAATTTTGACGATAAGTTATAGAAGATCGTTTTACTGAAAAACGAAACCGTAAAATTATATTAATCTACTAGTTTTATACAGTGTCCACTTGTTTTTAAAGTTGTAAAATAGATGAACGTATTACCCTTGTTCCAGGTTTTTCTTCTTTTATTTAACGCACTTGGAATTATTTTTGTAGGACGAACAGCAAAAAAATGTAGCTTCCAAAGTAAAAAAATAAATTGTTTAAAAATAATTTTTTTTTAATTTATGTTAGTTAGTTTTATAAATTGATTGGTAAGTAAAATTAGTTAAGAAAATCAAAGAGAAAGTATTACATAGTAAAATAATGGGCTATTTAGAACTGGAGATGGTTACAATACATATTCGCGATTGCTAATATATATTTGAATTCTTCAGTAAAAATGTGCATAACTGATATTAAACAACTTCTAAAAAAATTTTTATTATGAAAATATCGGGAAAAAGTTTGATTTAAAAAACAAAAGATACAGTTTTTAAAAATTAAAGGTATTTTTAGTTTCTTATTCCATTCTTAACTTATTTTATTGAGTCACAGTTATTAAAGAAAATGTGTGATAAATATGAAGTGATAAAATATTTTAAGCACAAAATAGACGACTAGCAATGCCGTTAAACTGCAATATACGATGAAGTACAAAAGAAATAAGCAATTATTGGAATTTTCCAATCCTTAATACAGTGTTTCAATTTATTAAATTCACTTTTAATACAAATGATGCATTATTAAATAAATCACAACAATACAATTCATTTAAAAGCAGCTTAAAATAAATTTTTAAAAAACACAATAAACATTTGCTCTCTCTTTACCTCCAATTATAAATTTGTATCTTTTAAAAAATTCCTTCATTTAAAGATAATCTTTTGAAAACTTAGAAATTATGTCACAACTAATAAGCAGGCTTAATTGTCCATTACCTTTCAAAAACCGTTCTTTACTCGATTAACATCACAAAAAAAAAACTACCTTCCAAAATGAAAGGAACAATTAAAAAAGAAGAAACATTTTTGCAAACGAAAGCAAAGACATTTCTTTAAACAAAGGGGTTGCATTAATTTATCCCAAAACTTCGCACACAATAAGCAGTAATGAATAAATGTTCCGATTTCAATTTGCGGTTTCCAAAGAGACAGAAAGAGAGAATGTACACCTCACTAGCATTCTAAAGAACGGAACAGAACGTTGATGGGGAGGGTGAGGGAAGGAGAGAAGGAGGGAGGAAGATGCCCTCCCCCTTCAAATTCAAAACATGGCACCCTTTAAAACTCGTTGTTCCGAAGCCAGTGTCCTGTGAAGCGTACATTCTAAAGGGAAGGAGTAACCACCCAGAAAAGTCGGCTGAATTAAAATCAAGTCGTGCTGTAAGAAGGAAGGGGGGTGCAAAGAAGACACAATAATTGTCGAAGTAGAAGAAGACCAAACTTTATGGGTCTCATTTCCCGCTCATGCATCTTTTATGACATTCAGTTGATAGTACTTATCTTTCAATATTTGCTCCGGTCGGTGCGAAGTGGGAAAAAAAAATAAACAGAAGAGAAAAAAAATAAATATTACTGGCCGGGCGGCTCTCTTCAACATTTTACAGCGTTTTGCGGTTTATTTTTATGTTCCTCTTCCCAGTCTTTATCGGCTCCTTTCCTCCAAGGCTAGTAGCGAGTAAAAAAAAAAATAGTGGAAGAAAAGAAGTGGGAAAAAAATCGCGCTCACACAAAAATAACGGTTTTCAGCGCCACTTTAGCGAGTTATTCTTTTCTTGCACATAGTATAGTTTAAACTTTACAATTGAAAGACTCAGACTTAAAGAGGTACAAGAGGGAATGTAAAACATTTTTTTAAAGAAAGATAGGGTATAGCTTTTAATTGGGAATGAAGAAAAATGTTCACGTATTTATGGTTTTTAATGTGCATCTAAGTGTCGATATTTTTGTTTTGAATATGGTGGTAAATATTGATATCACTTTTTATTTTTGTTTTCAGTATTTTGGATAAAGTTTTATTCAGCATGTTTTATTTATTTTTTGCGTTTTTGAGCTGTTGCTAGATTAGTTTGATTTTTCTTCTTCTTACATGAAATATTTATTTTCCTTTTCGATATTGAAAAATGCACATTTTTAATTTTTTAAGAGAAAGTTTCAGAAGTATAGTAAGAACATTTATTCATTATTTTTTACCTTTCGTATTATTTTTATAAACATTTGGTAGACAGTTGTTGTTTTTTTTAAATTCTTTTAAAAGGAAGAGAGTTTAATTATAAAATTATGTTAGTGGTAAGTGGTTAAATGAAAATTGCTGTTGTAATAAAAAAATACACTATATTTGCAATCAAAAGGCAAAAAATGTTATAATTAAATGAAATCTCAATCCCATCAATTATTAGACTTAGTAAAGATTTTATCTGTTTAAGTGTATTGTCTTAAAACACCAATTGAAGGCAAATTGTTATTTATGTATAATAAAAGTAGTTTTAAACCACTGTTTGTTATGCTGACGATATTCTTTGATTTCTTACGTTACTTGCATAACTAAGACGTCTGAAAACTCAATAATTCCACAACACGGTCTCATATCGTTCAAAATTCACTCTCAAAAATTAGAAAAACTCCAATATACTATAAATAACCCTTTTATCTTAGTAAAGCCACTAAGCATATAATCATATCTAAACACTAAAAAAAAGCATATGTTACACTAAACAATGGTCCGTTCACATAATTTTTATAGAACAGTTTCCCACACGTTTCACTATTGCGCGTGTTGAGTTATTTATTTCTTGATTCTTTATTAGTTAAATTATATTTAAATTAACTATCTCGAGCTTTAATATACTTAATGAGTGAGTGAGTGAATATTAACGTCGCATTGTTCAGCTACACGAGGGCTTTTGGCGACGGACCACGTAATTTTGAACCATGGTCAAGTGACGTGGACGACACCTGAGCTGGCACCCCCCTCTCCTAACTACCACACCACACCAACGGGAGGACGTTTCAGCTCTCGACAGATTTAACGTGCATCGCTGCCCTACACGGCGGGTCTTTAGTGGTACGGGGCTCGAACTCATGACATGCCTGCCATGGTCCGATACCTTAACCACTGGGCTACCGCAGCCCTTTAATATACTTAATACCAGAAGGATTAGTTAGAACTGAATTCATTCTCTGTAGAATTTTACACTAAATTCGAAAAGCTTCCGCTATTAACCCTCCAAGCGGTCTGCACGTAAAATCCCGTCATTCCAGAGATGATTTTGCTGCCTTCAAGCAAGATTCCAAAAAACGGCCGAGCCACATTCTTAAAAATACGGCTCAACCGCTTTTGAGAACCCCACCTGACGACAAAAAAATACGTGCGGTGCATTTTCGAAGCATCCCCAGAATGGCAAGACTTTAAGTGCAGACCGCTTAGAGGGTTAATAGAGAATATTTCTTAATCAATTACTCATTTCGATGTTAATGTGTGAATTTATTTAATTGAAATTATTAAAATAAAATTTTCGGATGTTCGAAAGTATGCATTCAATAGTTTTTTTTTTTAATTTTGCTGCATTTGTCACTCAACTAAATCGTAAATGTTTCGTAATTTTGAATTGCTCAATTAGCTAAAAATTTTAATTTTATTTGAATGTTCTATATGAGAAAGTTTTGATAATCACTTTATTTTTAAGAGATATATTTCTTATGTCTTATCCCCCATAAATTAAGTTAGGTTGACATTAAAGAGGAATTTCTCGTAATACTAGTATATGTCACAACCATGAACTTATTCTTACCGAGGGAAAAAAAATGTTTATGTGTATTTTCATCTTATTTTTAAGAATGGTCAATACACGTGGCTTACAGCAGGGATGGGCAAAGAGCTTTTTTGCGGCACGCTATGACAGTCAGAAAATTCATTTTTAACGGAGATTTTTTTTGTCTCTTGCGTAATCAAAGATTCATCTTGTATTTTTCACTTTTAGGAAAACAAAATTTCTTTATTGGGAAAACAAAGGAAATGAAAAAGTTTCTAATAAGAGATCATCTGCAGAGGTTCTAGGACGAGGTCACAATAATATTTTAAGATTGTAAGAAAATTGAGCTTAAATTCAATTTGCTCTCTTATCCCATTGCTGATTGTATTGAAACAGCACCTGAAGAGCTTCAGCTTGAACTTATTGACTTGAAGTCATATCACTCAGTGAAGGAAATGTTTAATGCTATGTCATCTACTTTTACAAATTTTTGTCAGCTGAAAAATGTCCATGTATGAAGAAATTTGCTGGGGAGTTTTTCTTTACATTTTAGTTAACATATATTTGCGAACGGAGTTTTTCTTGCATAAAGATCAACAAGAGCAAATATAAATGCAAGTACAATAAAGTGACACATACTTGCAGGCTGTGTGAAGAGAATTTAAACAAACGATCTTACTCCTGATTTCAAAAAAAAAAAAATTGCAGAAAAGAATGATAGGATATCTTTGTCTAATTTAAATTGATTCTAAAACTAAATGTGCATACAGATATAGATGATATACAATTAGCACAATAAGTAAACTAAATAAAGCTGCCATTATTTTATTTAAATTATACAAAACAAGTTGCTCCACCCCCACATTTTACAAAATTATTTAATAACAAGCTTAGAACATTGAAAAAGTCTGAAGCCGAAAAAAAAAGAACTGTGTAAAAGGATTTCTTTTGAAAGTTTGAACAGAATTGAAGAATCTATGTTTTCCATTAATGCTGAATGTGTATACTTTTTGGAGTTCAGCCAACCTAAATTACTTCATCTCAAACAATAACTTTTCTCTGAATGCGAAATTGTGTGAATTGCACGAAGCGGCTATGGAATATATTAACTTCTGAGATCATTTATTTTCCCCACAGATTTTTTTTCTGTTGTTATAATTGGTGTTTATGGTGAAAACAAATTTTTCTGTGTATAACCTAAAGCTCAATTTTTAAGGGCTTCTAATGGTTAGTCACTTGTGAATTTTTTATGGAAATATTTTGTAGAACTTTTTTTTTACTCATCCATGAGCTGCATTTGGAAAATTGTAGTTGATAAACACATAAATAATACTTATTTCACAGATTCTTTTCCAAATTTTATGCATTTCAAAAGAACAAAAGGAATTGTACTATCTTATTTTCTTATCATACAGACATTTAAAAATTTGTGATTAGTATATTGTCTCAATTAATGTCGCAATAGAAATTGCAAAATGGTATTTGAATCAAATCTACCCTTAAAACTGGATTTCTTTATCATTATGCTACAAAACTCCTAAAAATTGTAGAAACCTTTAGCTTTATGAAATAGCAAACAATCAATGCACCAACATATTAAAAATATTGCTCTAACGTCTCAATAGAACTCTGGACTACGCATCTTCTAGCTTTCAGTCACAATCAAGTCAGGATGATGAATCAGGACTCAAACATCGCTGGCCACGAAATTTACTGACTTGACTACTTGGTACTTTAGACTGATACATTCCCATAATGTGTGCTAAACATTTCAATTATTTGTGTATAAAAAATAGTTTAAATTATCTTACTAAGTACGTAATTTACTTATCATCGCTAAACGCATTTTAAATTTTAATTTTTTAATATATTTGCTTTCTATTTTATTGAGGTTATATTTTATTTTTATGAAACAAATGTTGAGAGAGAGATAAATACTACGCAAATAAAAAAAGATGGTTATCACATATATTCTACGGCTAAAAGTTTAACAACAACCTTCACTCAATTTTCGATATGATTATGCAATACATCTGTTGATGTAAAAAGTAGAAATGCTGATGAAAAGACATATTTGGCTTAAAAGCACCCCCTAACGTGTTCTCCTGTTCGGGGGGTATATGAAATTTGGGAGATTTTGAGCGCAGTATACGATTCGTGCGATATTTACTCGTATGATTAAAGACACCAGAATGGTTTAGGTATCTTCAAAATATCTAATCTCTTTCGTTTTTGTCCTGCAACACTATCATGAATCTTTAAAGAACAGCAATTAAGCCAGAAATATCGAGCATCGGAAAGCAAAATTAGCGGAAATCGTTTGTAAACGAAATACTATAACAAACTGCAGCCCAATATAATTGGGATAAACAGGGATCTTATCAGTAAGTATTGGTTTTAATAACCTATGATCAACAAAGGTCCCAATTGATTTCCTTAAAAAACAGAAAAAGGCTTTTGTTAGCTATAGAACACCGAAGTGAACATAAATTGATGAAGATGTTTGGTGTTACGAGTTAAGATTTGGCAATGATGGTTGGGTCCGTAATTGACGCAAGAAGCACGAAGCATTGAATGGCACGGTACATGACAACTTTTCAGGTGGTTGTGGTGGACAATATATTCTGCCACTGTGCTAGAATTTTCTCAGAATGATTAAAGGAGCATGATTTAGTTTCAGTTTGCTTCAACTGCTGTTTCAATTACCAGACTAAACCCAAATGAACACATGTGAGACAGGGTTAAAGATCCGTTAAAATCCCTGAAGCCTTATCACTTAATCTGAAAGAACTAAGGTCTACCATTTTCTTAGAAGGGCTAATAATCCTCTTCGATAATTTTCAAAACTTATACAATACATCCCAATAGGATTTTTACATATACTACCATCACAACCAAATAGAGTGCCACATGATACTAGTAGTAAACAGCAAGGTGTTCAAAATTTTTTGACCACTGAATGTATAATAATCTGATTATGAAACATCAGTCAACATAAAATAGTGATGGGCAATTATTTGCTTCGAATAAAAGCTTCACTAAAGCTACGCAAAGATTACTTGTGACAGACTTTATTATTTTGAACTAAGTGACGAAAACGACACCCGAGTTTGAATTCCTCACTAACCAAGAAAAATTCCGTTCGTGACAAGAATTTACAGAGCCAGTTATATAAATCGGTTCTAATATTTTAAGATTCTAAACAGTTGTTTAAATCTAATATATATATGCTTGTTAAAAATTCATCTCGTTAGCTTAACTAATTTAAATTAAGACATTAACTATCATTAGTTTCATGCCATAATTTAAAGAAAATTCACGTGTACTTTCTAATTGGACTTTTATATTGTAATTTGGCATTTGTGTCAAAAAAGAATTAATATATTTGTGCGTGTAAATACATTTATTAGTTGAAACTGCACTCTTTTTAACATTGTGCTGAATATATCACAAAAATATTACTCTAGAGGGAAATAATTACAAATATTTTTAAATAAACCTCCCAAAACTATAATTATTGAACAAAAGCTGGTACATATTAATAATATTAAACACATTTTCAAATAAAGGATGTCGAAAGTTTTAAAAAATAGGTTGTACATATTTTGTACCACCATACTTCAAGCAGCAGGACAGTTCTGGAAACATGATTTTTTTCTCCATTAGCGCAAAGAAAAAAAAAACTTGGCCGACAAAACACATCCATTCTATTCAAACATAGATTGCTTTTGTACTGAAAGCTGCACATCGGTTTCTAGTAGATCTTTCTGGATAGTAGGCAGAACTTTCCAGGCGT
>BMAV01016886.1:396409-417105 GCA_019973955.1 Trichonephila inaurata madagascariensis
TTTCATTCTTGATATGAACACTTATATTGGTTTTCTGACGCTTATTTCTTGAAGTTACAAATGCAGAACTGACAAAATCTCTGGATGTATCTCTTCTGAAGTCCTTCAAGCTCAACTTTGGAAGATTCATTTCCCGATAGATGACATAAGCCTTGACTACACTGACATCTATGAAGTACTAGAAAATTCTGTGCCATCATTTACTTTCTCAGGCGTACTCTAAGTTGATTAAGTCTGTACACACAATTCCTTTGACTGTTACAATCAGACAGAGCTAAGGGACATAGAACACTATTTGGCACAATAAAGATGTCCATTATTGCGAAAAAATAAGCGGAATCCATTTTGTATTTGTAAAGAACATGGCCTTCAATAGCGTGGTGGTACATTTTTTGGACTCTCATACTTTCATACTAGCAATGCATATGTGAGGTACTAATTATTATAATATTGACTTACTCAGTTACATAATATATGTACTTATTTGATTTGTATCAAATATCACAAAAATAACTTTCATTTACAATTAAAAATACACAACACAGTCATTTCTAAAAAACACCACTCAACAGACTCACATCTAATCAAAGAATGATTGCATACAGTTAGCTTCTGACATCTGTCAGAAACCAGAGTAACTGCTAGGAGTTGACCTCTGTGGTGGTTCAGAGAGTGTCTCATCTAGCATCAATTTCTGAGTCATTCAAACAAGTGGTACGTTTTATGTACCACTACACAATAAATGAATAAGTATTAGGGGTATAACATATGTACCACATAGCATGAAAGAATTCATGCGAAAATTATTTTGAGTTTTAAAGCTTCAATCTATTACAATTAATACTTATACAGAAAAACATATGAGTAACTAAAATGTATATAACTTTTCGAAATGTGTTATTAAATAGAATACAACTTTATATTTTAAATTTTACTTGTTTTCATTCTAATATATTATGAACATCACAGTGAAAAAGTTTAAATGAAACTTAACTTTCTTTTCGACCATTATGCTGTAACTACACATTTGGTCATTTTCAAACCACACTAGTGTAATAACGTTAATGTCACGTGAATTTTATATGCACTAATCCTTATTGTAGAATAGTCTTTCGTGGGATTAGGGTTGCATACAGTCATTAATTCATAACTACTCCACCAACCAAACACATTTGTTATAATGACATTATAAACACAGCTTAGTAGAGGAAACTTACATTAAACAATAATCTTCCGATTTTAAACCGTTTAACTTAAATCCTATGAATTATAAATCAGTTGAATAATTAATCGTATATTGTTTATGCTATATATATATATATATTTCTACAGTAAGTGGAGTATTAATAAGTCTTATTAACATATTTGAATTCAATTCTTCAAAAAACACTCATTCTTCGCTTGAGAAAAAAAAATTGCTATAGTCTTTCGTTCGAATTCAGTTTCTTTTGCGATTCATAAAATAATTCGGTATTTTTCTGTTTCGTCCGCACAAATGTAGCCAAGTTGGCGTGATTGGCAACAAATCACAATATAAACGAAAAAATATTAATGAATATTGGTTTTCATTGGTTTTTCATCCATTATTGATGTATTATGAAAAAGACATAACTGAGAAGAAAAGACCATTTTATTTCATTTATTTATTTTTTGTGAAAATGTGTTGATGAAAGTTGACTATCGGGAATATTCAATTTGGCGTCGGTTTTATCATTTTTTGCGACTTTATCACCAGCGCCGGGGAAACGAAAAAGTACCGATAATTCTTATCTTTAAATTTTCTTTACTTACAGATATTTAGTCATGTATTTCTCCAACGCAGTGATAAATAGGTTTACATTTCTCCATTGCATTTTTTTTTTCTTTTTTCTTCGAAAAAAATTATGTAGGTAAATATTAAAATATGACTATATTAGATCAAAAATTGAGAAACAAAACAAATAATGGAATTACAAATATACAAAATGCTGTGTCTCTTTAATTAAGAAATGGAATTGTTAAATTATTATTATTTTTTTAAATTTCTGATTTTTTTTATATTTATTAATAATTTTAGTTAATACACAGTTTGCTATATGTGTACAGACAGCTGTGTGAATTCAATTTCCCTTTTAAGGAATGCTTATAAATATTGCTCTATAAAGATAGATGAGATGGCTATTTGCAATGAACCTCGGTCAAGTGAAGAGGACAACATTTGAGCTGGCATCCTCCTCTCCAAACTAGCCTACCACGCCAATGGGAGAATTGTGAGTTCCGACAGATTTAACGTGACTCTGCCCCTATACATCGCGGATCTTCAGTATGGCTAGGGTTCGAACTCATGACCCGATGGCTACGAGTTTCTTTGCATAGCCACTAGGCTACAGTGGTCCCAAAATCATTCCTGGATGTTCTTAAATTTTTTCTAAGGAATGTCTTAGAACAAATTAATAGAACAAATTGTTACGAGAAAAATTAATCCTAAAAAAAAAACTTAAAGTTACTTAAAAAGGGAAAAAAGCTCTTTAAGAAAAGAATTAAAATTATTTTTATGTAAAAAAATAAATAAGTAAAAACAAATATTCTTCAGAAACCAATTTTAAGAAAAACATGGGAAAAATATTTTTTTTTATTTGAAAAGTAATCCAAAAGTTTATGCAAAAACATTTTATTTTTCTCTGGAAGGAATTAAAAAAAATCTTATTCTGTAATTGCATTTTTTTTCTATTATTGGTTCAATATGCTTAGAAATTCCTCTTTGTCTATTGATTCTTCATACCAATTCCCTTCGATACATTTCAAATTTTTACTTGAAGCCTTTCTTCATTCACTTTCAAAAATATCACAAGAATTCATCAAAATAACTTTTCAGTATTTTAAGTGATGAAATATCTGGATATCAACATTTTTTATCATTAAGATAATCTAACCACAGACGCTAAATTAAAAACCAGTAAACAACAAATTAAAAAATTAATTTTGTTAAAAAAAACAAAAAAAAAGGTACTTATGTACTATCGCAACCTTGCCAACTTTACAGAATACTCGTCAAATTGGCAACCCTGATTTCCCACATGGCTTAAGTGCTGAATTGGCAATCATTCATCCCGTTTCCCATTTCTCTACTTGCCCCCATTCTAAGCCTAACTGGTCGTTGATATGACAAGTTCGAGTACTAAGACGCGAATCTGGGATTTACCGAATTTATAAGTAATACAACTTATCAATAAAATTAATGAAAAAAAAATCTTTATACTATAATAATTACTATTATATTATTATACTAATATTTATGTATAGTATTATAATAATAATATATGAAATCAATAATAATAAAATGAGTAAATAAAAAAATAATAAAAATGTATTACTATTTTTTTATAATTTATAATATATTAATAGCTTCTATAATATACTAATTATTATATATATAACTTATACTATATTAATAACTTATATAGTACATTAATAACTATTATAACTTATTATATAGTAATTTTTCAATTCCTACTTTTAGCTCACACTCTCTATATATTTACTTATTTATCTTCGTGGAATTTTCAATCGTTAATAAAATACATTTTAAGGCGCTCAATTGAGCTGAAATTTTATATACATGATTATTTTCGATGACAATACAGGAATTTAATTATAATTAATAAAAATTAATTGATTAAAACTAATTATTCAAAGAATTACAAATACAGCCACGTTGGCGACTTAGCGACCCTTTTGGCGACTTGTGTCGAACCTTGAAAAGTTTTTTTTTCTCACATTTTAAAGCATTCAGTTGAACTGAAATTTTATATACACGATTGTTTTGGATGACAATACGATACTTTAATGATAATGAATAAAAATTAATTACCACTTAATGTTGTGATTCTGTCATATGTGCATACATATTTATATTAATTGTAACTATTTAATAAAATGTAGCTAAAATAAAAAAAATTTTTTTGATCTAAGTAGGAATTGACTTAAGAAACTTTTTTTTTATATTACTTGTTATATATAATTTACTTTTCACATTGTATTTTTCTACTACTTGCTCCATATTCTTGTCAGCGTATTCCGATTTTATAATTTCTGCGTTTCTATCAAATATCACTAATATGATTGCAATAGTACTTGAGTACCAAAAATTATTAAACTTAATGTATAAGGAATCATTAACAATATAAAATTTCATACTTGTAATTAGTCATAAGCAATTAATATAAAAACCAGCATGGGAAACATTATACAGTGGCAATCGTTTAATACGAATTTGAAGGGACTAAAATAATAATATATGCATGCATTAAGCAAAAATCAATGAAACAAAAAACATTCACAAGATCTTAATGAAATTTATTACAAAATTTTCAAGTTCTGTTTTTGATCACCAGCCTTAAGAACCTCCATCTTCATTTTAAGTGAAATAGAAGTTTACTTTACCCTTGAGCTCTTTGCTACTGTGCTAGTAAAAATACTTCTAAAATAAAAGCAAAACGTGAACCAAACTCACTGATTTTTACTCTCACTGCAATGTACTCGTCACCGAATTTCAAAGCCAACTGATATCAGATGAGACGTTTTTGTGAGGTTTTTTTAGGGGTGAAGGGTGAAAGTAGCTTAAATAAACAAAATTGGCTTACCACAGACTATTTTGAGGGTATTTTAGTCTCTTTTCTACGAAACATATGAAACCACATCTCTCTCATTTCACCCTCCCTCTCTTAAATCTCGCCTGCGTGGCTGGAGTTTTCTGCATGTTGTTCATTTCCAGGAGGAAATTTTTTTTGTGTTAAACGAGTTTCGCGTTTCGTGTTCAGAGAAAAAAAATGCATGATAATGTATCGAAATAACCCCTTACGACCTGAATTATTTTTATCTTTAAATATTCAGAGTTCTTCTGGTTATTAATACTATATTGTGACCCCAATGACATTGGGAGAAATAATAAAAAAAATCCTACTCGCCCCCTGTAAAGTAGACGGTACCCGCACGATCGTGCGGGTTGGGCATTTTCTGTGAAATCAGCACCTGTGAAATTTTACCTTTTTTGGCTCTAAATTAATGGAAGAAACACACTTAATTCAACTGAAATTGTTACAAGTAAGAAATGTGTATTGATGTAAAATTAATTACTTTATTGACTTATTATTTATTTCCAGTGGAAATCTTTCAAACCTGTTTTTGTTTTTGATAAGCATAAATATACATTGCATTTTTCACAACATATTTTCGAACTGCTTTCGTAGTTTTCAAATCTGCACTTGTGAGAGGCCTTGAAATGTCATCAACATATCCAAAATGGTTATACGTGTCGAGCCTATTTATCCTGGACTGTCCAGGATAAAAGGCATGCTATATATAGCAGGTGGATCATAACATTTCGATCTTTTTGCAATTGGAATCACACACACAACACTGTTATCTTCATCAGTTAAAATGCTTTTGTTAGTAGGTTGAAAGGCTGCTAACGCTTCAAATATCTCTTAACTTAAATTTTACGCGATCCATTTTGATTTTTGGTGGAATTTTGTTAGATATTGCATCTTGCTTGCAAAGAAACCAATAATTTGCAACAGCTAAAACAACGAAATGAATGGGTTCAAGAGACTTTGATGGTAAAGAATGATCCAAAATTGTATTTCCATTTGAAATATTTCCATGTTTTTCTTCCTCGCTCTCATCTGAACTTGATTCTCCTTTCAGTATACGTGATTCATATGGTTTGTTCGCAGCATTGTTATCCTCCGAGAGATCACTAAGTTCTGATCTAAGTTCAATCTGATTTATTCATCAAATTGCAAAATTTCTTCTTGTGGGAGAATTCTCTCCTCCTTTTAGACACCTGAAAAAAGTTTTTGGTTAAAAGTTAGCACAGTATTCCAAGAAACATAATAAAATGCATCAGAAAATTTTATTACTTAAAAAATAATAAAATGTTTAAACCACACCTTACCAACTCCCACCGGAAAACCCAGATTTTTTTTGGGAGAGGGGGGAGGAAGAGATATGGATGCAGATATCTGTGTAAAGCATAAAAATGCCATACGCCTAATCAAATGTGTAAAAGAGAAAATGAATTGCAAAAAAGGTCAAGAGAAAGAAAAAGGGACTCATGTATGGCAACCCCAAGGAAATATGTTTTTAATTATATATATATAGCAAAATATTTCGTTTTTATTTAAGATTCTATCAATATTATTGAAACAGAAAAGAAAACTCACATGGCAAGAACTTACCTTTACAGCTGCAGTGACTCAAGTAACGCCCAAACCGCACGATAGAGCGGGTAATGAAATCCCGAGTCCTACAAGCAACATTAATAGAATATAATTAATAGTTTTTCCATTTTACAATTATTTAAACATTAATACAAAAATTTGTTTTCAAGCAATTATTAATATATTGTTAGTTACCTTTTTACGACCGATAAAAAGAAGACGTGTTTTCGTTGTACTTAAAAAACAAAGCTAGATTCGCCAGCTGAAAGTAAAACATGAACTACAACCACCGTCTGTTGATAAAAAGTGATATTTTACACTTTCTGAAAACATTGTTCTGTTTGTTTATTCGGCAAACTTTCTGTTATAGATTCTGGATTTTATTACATACTACTATTCCAGAATCAAAAACGTATAAGAATATCTAACTCGCACTATCGTGTGGGTTGGGTCTTCAAGGAATAATACAATGATTCCTCAATAAACATATTGTCGGAATCATTGTATTATTTCGTGTTAACCGATATTTCGTCTTAAGCGTTTTCGCGTTAAATGTATTTCACTGTATACTCCTTCTATTGAATCGTAATCGAAATCAGTTAAACGCTTAAAATAGTATTATTTTTATTATATCTTAATATGCAATTATGTCCATAATTCATTTATTAATAGAGAACAATTATTTCTTAAAAAATGTTTTTACAAAATGCAATGGAACCAAAACTTTACAAACTAAAAGTGAAATTTTAATTCATGAATTCATCTCCAATCATTTTCAACACGAAAATCTATTTCTGCAAATAAACCAGACACATAGCCGATGTACTTTTTCTGTTAAAAGCATTCATAAGTTTCACTTCACTTTCCTTCTACAACGCAGATAGTCTTTTCAAAAACTCACAACGACATTCAATCCGATATTTGCAAATAAAAAGGATTTTACACAGCACCTCTTTTCCAGCTCTGTAAGTTCCGGAAGAGACTCGAGAACAAGTGATCTAAGTCGGCCGTTTATCGAATCGAATGGTTCGTTCGGGACATTTTTTCGAGAGTTTATTTGATCCCCTTCCGAGGTAAAAAGAAAGAATCGTCTGATTAACTAGACGACATTCGCAGAATTGTTCTGGCAATAATAATGGGCAGTAAAGTCAGATACAAATTGCATTCGTTTGGAGTTTGGATTTAGTGTTACATGTGACTCAACTCTTTTTGGATCGTACGAAAGAACATTTTTTTCCCCCTTTTACGGCACATTCGACATTTTTCGGGGTATTTATTAAAGAGTGGAAATTTTATTCCATTCAATAAGTCGCATTATTTGTTAGAGTGTTGTTTTTATTATTTTTTTAGAACAGGTGCTCAACGTTTAACATTGTCTTTTTGCTTTAAATAGCGCTTTGAAGAATATGTTTGAATTTGGGTTTTATATCTTATTTAAGTGCCTTAAAACGAAATGTTTAAAATAAAAAATTCTAAAATATTTGATGAGCAGTTTTTTAGAATATTTTATCATTTGGGGTGTATAACAGGAAATAAATTGGGCTTCGACAGAAGTGCACTCGTTTCTGTGTATATATAGCAAACTAATCATATAATATTTAAATTTCACTTATTATAGCCACCGAGATGAAAAATTTTATAAATGAGAAATTTCGATCACCTGATCTACGACTTAGAAAGCACTAGATTTTTTTTTTTAAATTCTTATAAAGATTCTTTAAAATTTATTGTATTTTTTAAGCAATAAAATTCTTAAAAATTTCAAATACTTTTTTAATTAATATTTTTGTAACAAGTGTTCTTCATATACTTGATTTTTTTTTTTATTGTTATAGATTAATCCATGAATATTTTTGCAATGTGGGGAGTCAGTGTTTAATAACGTTACACTATAAAGCAACACGACGACTTTATGTGACGAACCTCGAAATTCTGAACCACGTTCAGTGACGAGGACGACACCTGAAGTGGCACCCCCTCTCTGAACTCCCACACAACGCCGACGGAAGAACTCTAAGCCTTCTTTCGGTGCATTGTAACGTGCATCACCCCCTATTCACGACGAGTCTCTAGTGGAATTGAGGCTCGAACCTATGACATTCCAGTCAAGAGTCCATAACCATGACTACTAGGCTGCCGCAGCTGCACTACTTACGATGGACCTCATAATTTTGAAATATGCTGGAATAACAAATACGATGTGTGTTTGAGTTAAAAATTACTTTCTTGATTTTCATATCCCGCTGCATGAGGGTCTTAAGGCTTTAGTTTAAAATGAATTTGACTACGTTAAATACATGCAACCGGCCTTAGATGTAGTTATGATTCGTACCCACAATTTGATTTGTATACAACTAGCTATGAAGCTCTCAATTGTGATCATTAGCAAAATATATTTCATCAATTTGTAGAAAAATGTATATGCTTGTCACTGTATCAAGCTGGGAGAAAATTAGTTCACATTACAGAAAATACTACTAAAACATAGCTTTAATAATAATTGTATACTTTCCTATTTTATTTCTAATTATTAATTCAGCGTTTCTCAAACTTCTGGGGGGTGCCCCCGGGGGACGATAACTCTGCGGGGAGGGGGGTGCGAGCATATTTAAAATAAAAAGTTTAAGAAAATAATTTTTTGGAATGAAGTAAAACAAAATGCTTTCTGACATAATAAAAAATACACACATTTACACTAATAAAATTTATATGTATCATCTGGTGATCATCAAAAATAAAATATTCCACTTCAAACTCTCATTAGCTATCTTTGATCCCATAACCAAATAAAAAAAGACATTTTGTTTGCTTTGCTGTAATCCCAGGATGAGATATTGTTTCATTACGTTTATTTTAACCCCTAAAATACCAATTTTGATTATCATATATTTGATCTTCAAACTTGAGAGTGGCAAACGTTTTTTTACAATCAAGGTACTTGTTTTGAACGAGTTCCCTGCGCGACCACTTTTGTTCAAAAATATTTTATATGAACATGCTACACTTTTCCCCATGAACAATTTTGTGGTTTTGGTTGCTGTGTTGTACGAATTATGGTTTATAAATGTAAATGAGCAGAATATATATAAAAAATGGGCATCTGTGATCTCTATTGAAGGAAGTTGAAACTGATCAAGCAATTGAAGAACCTGCTAAAAAAATGCATATTAATCAAGATAGCGAAAGTAAATATGAAAGAAAACCGATATACATGAAACGTTTGAGTTGAATTGAAATTTTCAAATGCTGCCTTTAGTTATATAGGATTTTTTATCAAAGAAAAATTTAAAAGTCCTGGAAAGTAGGTAAGTTTATTTTCTCTTAGTTAAATTATTCTCTGGAATTGTGATTTTTATCGTGTATAGTAAAAATAATTATAAAATAAATTACAGTTTAAAAACAAACTGAAAAACACGCTTTTACAGTGAATCGAACTAAAAAGTAAAAAAATAAAAATACATATTACTTAAAAGATTTACATATACAAAATTTAATACTTATCTTGTTAATTTGTACGGTTTATAATTATGATCGTATTGTAGCTTTAGCCCGAAAGTGCATTATTATTGCATTCAATACATTATTATTTTTTAAGGGAGGGCGCCATAAAAATTATGATTGAAAATTGGTTCGCCAGTAGTAAAAGTTTGAGAACCACTGTATTAATCCATTTTAAAACTGTGTGGGCTTACGTTCCTGGAAAATTAAAATATTGTATTATATATATATACTTATTTTTAAAATATTGTTTACAATTTAAAGGTTTTTAATTTTCCTGTATTAAGTTAATTTTTTCTTCTGTATTTATTCTTGATGAATCATTCATTTAAAAGTACAAATACGTGGTATACATTCAAATTAATTAAAAAATCCCTTTTATGAAATCCTCTGCTTTTATAAACATTTTGTAGGATGAAATACCTTAAATATTATATCAAGCACGCTCGAATATTTCCTTCAGTAATGTTTTGTTAAGTGGTTCTATAAATTTTAGAAATTGTATCAAATCTTTATTTTCTTCACTTAAACAAAAGCACAGAAAAGATATTTAACTAAACATGACATATTCTCGAAGTTTGTCTGCTAAATTTCAGGACAGGGTACATAATGAATAAATGCAAACATCTAGGAACGTCTCGGATGTTATAGTGCAAAAAAAAATTCATTTATTACAAAAGTGACTTAGGGATAGCTTCAGCCGAAACTACCAAATGCTGAAAAATATTGCTGAGGATACTATTATAAACCATTCGCATTCTTTCGAATGAATGATTTCCTCGATTTCATGAAAGCAAGGAAAGCGCTTAAGATGAAAAACATCCGAAAAAGACCGATCACCATTAGAACACTTAATGTGATCGAAGCTCTGCAAATTTTGGTGATTGCAAAATGTAGAGTGAACCTTAGAATACTTACAAACGAGACATATATCAGAGAGAATACAATAACTTTTGATGGTTAGTTTGAAGCCAAAAGTACAGAGAAATGATGCTTGTTTTGTGAAGAATTCATCGGAGTAGCAATACGATACAAAAACGACGATTCGCAGAACAGAATGACGATCAAGAGGTATCGAAGATAGCAAAAAGTTCACACTTCCAAAAGTTAATTATTAATCCCTTTCATTAATGAACATGGATTAATGTACCAACAAAGAGTATTATTAAGCAATTTTGAATTAGTTTATGAAGAAAATTCATCATAGGAGACCACACATAATTTTTGATTAAAGAAGATCACTTTTAGTGCCTGACAAAACGAAGACGCGCTGTGATCTTAATGTGAAGCAGATTCTTACCAAACATGAGATCCCCCGAAGTAAGCAATTACTTTAGGGACGTCTTAAACTTCTTGATTCCCTGTGCCCCTGCAAAAATGTAGGTCCCACTTGAGACCCTTAAAAGTAGACAAACTGTCAAACATTCATACAAACAATAACCCGCAACAAAGAAATGTGCATGATTTATAATCACACAACCGGCTCGCACAAACTAGCTTATTAAGTGTCTAGTGTTTTCCGTACTTAGTTCATTCCCAGAAGGGAAATAATATTTTCGTGTTTTAAGCGATTTTTGTTTCGTGTTAGGACAGTGTTTCTCAAAGTTTTAATATTCGCGACCCAATATTCAATCATAATTTTCATCGCGCCCCCCTCATAAAGCAACAACGAATTGAATTCAATAATACTATATTTTGATGTGAAAACTACGATACGACTTTAACCTCTTAAGTGCTACCGGCGTATAAAAACGTCTCACTCAAGTGCGTTAATTGCACCGGACGTATATATACGCCTTTTCGAAGTACGACCTTTTCTGTGTACTGTTATCCATAAAATTATTCCTAAAGCTTTGGAATTAAATAAAAGGACCTTGAAAGTGTTTGCGTTGACTTTACTCATTTCAGAGGCTAAGAAAAGGAATAAATAAAAGCAATAAAAAACTGTTTTTATTTATTTCTGTTCTCCCCGTAACTTTTAATTGGTAGTTAAAAGGGATTTATTATAAACCGTACGAATCATCCAGATGAGTGTTAATTTCTGTATATAATTTTATATATGACAATCTTATAGGTCACTGGTAATTATTAAACTTTTTCTTAGCTTAGTATTCGTAAATTAATTATAAAACACATTGTGTAGCATTGATATATTTATAAATGTAATACTCAGTGTAAATGTGAGTTTTATTTTTTATGTCAGAATGTATTTTGTTTGTTTACTTTCAGTAAATTAATAATTTTTTTAAAATAATCTTTTGCTTTTGACTTTTCAATATGCTCGCGCCCCCCTCGTAGAGTTGTCACGCCCCCAAAGGGGGCGCGCCCCACAGTTTGAGAAACGCTGTGTTAGGAGAAACAATGCATAAAATTACATAGCAGTTTGTAGAGACTGTTGTGTTATTTCGTGTTAATCGATATTTCGTCTTAATTGTTTTCACGTTAAACGTATTTATTTCATTATATAGTGTCAAAATATCACCATATTTCTATATGTTCTCTAAGTAATCGTATCTAATCATCACACGAACGCAGCGTTTCTCAAACTTTCAATGTTTGTGACCTAATATTCAATCATAATTTTCGTCGCGCCTCCCCTTACCAACCACCTCCATACAGTAACAATGTATTGAATTCAATAATAATACACTTTGACGCTAAACCTACAATACGACTTTAACATCTTAAGTGCCATCGGTGTATATAAACGTCTTTCTCAGCCAGCACGTTAATAGCCCAGGACGTATACATACGTATTTCCAAAACTTTTCTATGCACTGCTACCCATTAAATTATTCCGAAGGCTTCTGAATGCAATAAAAGGACATTGACAGTTTTTGCGACGGACTTACTCTTATTTCAGAGGATTTCCTTATTTATTACTTTTCTACCGCCTCCCTTTCCCAAGTCACCGAATACGCTCGCCTACGTGTTTACGAAGGCATTGAGATCGAATCACGTATTTTTTAATCGGCATTTTTAAAGCAGTGCTTCTCAAACTGTGAGGCGCGCCCTCCTAGGGGGCGTGATAATTCTAGAAGGGGGCGCGAGTATACTGAAAAGTCGAAAACAAAAAATTATATCAAAAAATTATTAATTTTTTGAAAAAAAAACCAAACAAAATACATTTTGTCATAATAAAAAAAATAAATTTACACTGATGTAATGCACTTATAAATGTATCAGTTCTGCACTATGTACTTTATAATCATCTTAACAATACTAAGCTAAGAACATGTTTAATAATTACCAGTGACCACACCGGTTGAATATATATAAAATTATATGCAAAAATCAACACCTATCCGGATCACGTACGGCTTATAATTAATCCCTTACTGCTGATTAAAAGGTGGTACAGGATTCACTCCCCATTGCCACCATTTTGCACGTATGCACGCATGTGTATTTGGGGGGAGGGAGAAAGGGAAAATAAGAAAATCCTCTGAAATAAATTAATCCTCTTCTCAAACAATGTTAAAGTCATTTTATTACATTCCAAAGTCTTCGGAATAATTTTATGAATAGTAGTGAACATATTTCGGATATACGTATATATACGTCCGGGGAAATTTACACACTGTCTGAGCGAGACGTTTATATACGTCGGTGGTGAAGAGGTTACAGTCGTATTGTAGCTTTAGCGTATTATCGAATTCAATACATCGTTATTGAATGGAGGGGGACGCGTGGAAAATTGTGATTCAATATTGGATCGTAAGTATTGAAAGTTTGAGAAGCACTGATTTAAGGGATCAATTATACAAACCGTACAAGTTATGAGGAGAAATGTTAATTTTTGTATATAATTTCAGATATGACAAGCCCATCGAGTCACTGGTAATTATTAAACCTGTTCTTAAATTAGTATTGTTAAATTAATTATAAAATATATTACGCAGTATATACTGATATATTTATAATATTTTATCAGTATAAATGTGTATTTTACGTTTATTATGTCAGAACATATTTTGTTTGTTTACTTTCAGTAAATTAATATTTTTTTTGAAAATAATCTTTTGTTTTCGACTTTTCAATAGGCTCGCGCCCCCCTCGTAAGGTTATCATGCCCCACTAGAGGGGTGCGCCCCACAGTTTGAGAAACGCTGCACTAATGACAAGAAACACGCTCTTAATATTTTTGTAGAGGAAAAAAATCTTGAAGTTCACTAGAATTTCTAAGTTTTCACTTCGATGCAAAAATAATTCTTTCATCATTAAATATTTGTAGTTTTTAAATTAAAGACTGAGATTTCAAAATGAAGTATTCTGTTTTCACTTAGAAAAATGCTTTTTTGCCAATATTTTATAAATAAAGGTAATATTTATTCATGTTTAATTTTTCTTTGGCGATAAANCTTTCATCATTAAATATTTGTAGTTTTTAAATTAAAGACTGAGATTTTAAAATGAAGTATTCTGTTTTCTCTTAGAAAAATGCTTTTTTGCAAATATTTTATAAATAAAGGTAATATTTATTCATGTTTAAGTTTTCTTTGGCGATAAATTTTCCCCCATTTAAGTCTTTTTAAAGAAGCGGGGAGAGAAAATTGAAAAACTAAGAAGCATAAAACTTATGTACCTACTATTATTCATCTTATGACGGCTGACTTTTGGCATTAAGCCTGACAAAGACAAGAATATTAAGCCACTGATGATTGAATCATCCATGAAAGATTAGGCTCAAAGCACAGATTTGAGACAAAAAATGGATAAGATAAATTCTAGTTTATAGGCTGTGTGTGAAATGTATTTTTTGAAGCATATTTAGCTTAAATTTCATTTTTATTTTTCAATTCCTACTACTAGCTAGCACTGTCTACATATTTATTTATTTATATATTTGTATATTTATTTATTTTTCTTGGTGGAATCTTCAATCGTTAATAAAATACATTTTAAATCCCTGAATTGAGCTGAAATTTTATATACAGAATAATTTTGGATGACAATACAATAATTTAATTATAATTAATAAAAATTAATTGATTAAAACTAATTATTTAATGAATTACAAATACAGCCACGTTGGCGACTTAGCGACCATTTCGGGGACTTGTGTCAGAACTTGAAAAGGTTTTTTTCTCACGTGTTAAAGTATTCAGTTGGACTGAAATTAAAAGGACAATACGATACTTTAATGATAGTTAAAAAAAACTAATTACCACTTAATGTTGTGATTCTGTCCTATTTATATACTTATTTATATTAATTGTAACTATTTAATAAAAAGTAGCTAAAATAAAATTTTTCGTTGTTGATCTAAGTAGGAATGGACTTAAAAACTATTTTTTTATATTAATTGTTATTATTAATTGGAGTTTTTAGCTTGGAATCTGTCTTTCCTATAATACAATAAGTGTAAGGTACTACATAAGTCAAAATTTCTATTGAAGAAAATGAACAACTTTTCGTTCAAATTATTATTTACGTTGGGATTAATAAAAGCCTAAAATAAAATTTTGCGAGTTTCATTATTATTCGTGAAAATAATTCCATTTTAATTCAGTAATTCTTAATAAATTATCAGTATCTTGTTTTGGGTTAATATTCTTAAATCAAGTATGGTATAGTAATTTAATATTTAGCTTGTTTAATTTCGAGTTTTAGAAGTTGAGTATTTAAATCGCATCATGCTAGACAATTGTTTTCTCTTTTAATTTCTATTAATTTAATTTATGTTTAAATCATTTCATCATTTTCGAATACACTGTTTGATTACTTATTTATTTTATAAAATGTCTTGTTGTTCATTTACCATTAATGAAATACTAGTTTTCTTTTCCTTGCAATATTTGTAAAAAAAATAGTGCTTTGACACCCTTTATGTGATAAATATTACAAACAGTTAAAAACAAAACAAAAAGCAGTTAAAACGGAAAGAATTAAGCAGTTACAAGTATTCAGGAGTTCCCGGACTGAGCCTACAATGTTGAAGCATTTTGCAGTAGAGCAAATACAATAGTATTTCTAAATTACTGCATTTTCCCCCTTTTCTAATAAAAGGTTTGTTCCAAATTACGTGGTCGGTGGGTCACCACGGGGTCGTATTTTGTAGGTGGATGTATTTAGTCATCTGTGATTGAAAGAAATTGCGTTTGTTGAGCGGATAATGGATATTAATTTTTGTGTTCGTTTGGGAAAAAGGGCTACGGAAACTTACAAAATTTTGAAGCAGGTGTAAGGCTGTGATACATTATAGCGAACGCAAGCTTTTGAGGGGCATCAAAGTTTCTGTGAAGGTTGGGAAAGTTCTAGAAATTTGCGCACCAACCGCACTGCTAAAAACATCGAAAAGTTTTCTGCGATGGAACTTTCAAACAATAACAGAAATAGATGGGATATCCTCGGCCACATGCCAATGGATACTGATTAAGAATTAAACATGCATAGGTTGTATCAACATATCGTTCCTCGCATGTTAAACGAAGACCAATCTGCAGATGAAGTTAAAACTGCATCGTAGGCAGAATTAAAAGACATAGCTAAAATGGATTCCAGAAATTTTTCGATGGCCTTTGCAAGCCATGGCAAACGTGTGTTGTTACTCAAGGGTTTTATTCCGAAGAAGATTGTGTTTCAGCAATTTAATTGGTAATATTTTTTAAGGTATCCGACTACGCGTTCGGAACCGTGATTTTGTGCAAAAGCGTGTAAATGGATAGTATTTATGATATTTAGTGTCACTTAGATTAGAAGATGTATATAAAATTGTTTTAAGAATATTATTACAATAAAAAATTATTTAAGTACAATATTTTGACAAAAAAGGAACATAGAATGACCCATTTTCAAAATATTCTCCAATTGTGAAAAATGCTTTTATTATAATAATATTTTGTCTGTTAATAGCTCAGACCTCTCTACAGAGGCTCAACTAGAATTTTTGAAATATATAATTTAGAAGTGGGCTTATACATATTTTACGACAACAGAGAATAGCTATTTTAAGGAAAAAACACCGATAATTATTTCAATTGGTAAATAATTCTGAAAATATTGTGAAGTTTTCAAAAATCCTAATTCGGACTCTCTCGAGAAGTTTTTACTTTATATAAGCGAAATATTATTATTTGAGAAGCATTTTTTATAAAAAGAGAACATTTTGAAAAAAGGTTATTCTAAGTAAAATTTTTAGCGAAATATTGTATTTAAATACTTTTTTTTTTGTCAAAATGTGTCCTTAAAACAATTTTATACATGTATTCTAATCTAAGTGACACTAAATATCAAGAAAATTTTCCATTTATGTGCCTTTTTTTAAAATCACGGTTCCGAACGTAGTCGAATACCTTAAGTTATAGACTCAGTCCTGGAACTTTGGAATTATATTACGTATTTAACATATGCGTTAAGAAATACACACTTTCAAATTTTTTTGACATGAACTTATATCTAAATAACATATCCTACTAACACATTTTCTATTTTGTTTTTTTTAAAAAATTACAAAAATACAAACTTTTTTTTTTAAATGCAGCTTTTTATAATCAAAATAAAATACTAAATCAACGGTTCTCTTTCTGAATGATAAAACTTTTATTCATGTATAAATAGAATCGACAATTCAAATATCTCCCGCATAATGTCAACAACATTTCTACTTACAATAAACCGATAAAGAACTTTATTTTCCTTCACACATCGCGATTCTCAAAATAAGTTCAAATAAGGTAATTGAAACGGTTTGCCTATTTATACAAACGAATTCATTTCATTATGAAAGGCAAATAAATCTCATATGAGCCTTTTGTTATGTTTATAACTATTGTCATTCATGTGGTACATTAGACGACGTTCGTAAGGATCCTGAATATATGCACAGAAGATAGATTTCAATAAACACAAATCAAACATAACATCCTTCTACTAAATTAAATTTTCCGTGAAGATATTTGAAAGTAAGATTTATTAAAACAATGGCAGAATTTTTTTTCATTTACATTTAAAAACAGATGAAATATTCTTTACAATCAACTTAGTGTAATGTCATTCATATTGTATTCAACTTATATAATGATACATAGAAGATATATTTTATAACTCAAAATTCAGATTAAAATATACGAAGATTCTGAAAGTCAATTTTATTTTTTAAACTTAGATATAAGCAAACCGGAAACTTCAGCTTATTTTCGATATGATGAGTTACACTCTTGACGGTCTTATCTGGTGTCCAAAATTCTTGTCCAGAATTTATCCAATGAGTCAAGATAAAGTTGACTTTATCACACGGGGCTAGGGTATTTTTTCTATGGTAAATAAGAAAAGATAATAGTAGTCCACAGCAATTCGTTGGGGAGCATAAGTTCCTCTTAAGTTTATTTTTCATTAAGCAAAAGGTAAGATTAAGCAAAAAATTTCCAACTGTTCGCTATTCTTATAATAATCCTGAAATTTCTTTAAAATTACAAATTATTGACTTAATGTTATAGAGGTAATTATTTTTTTTTAATAGGCTGTATATACTAATACTCAGCCTTTACAGAGACTATAAGTCCCCATATTTGAGAGCTTTTCATGTAGCACCACCTGGTGACGACTCTCACAACCAGATCCGGACACTTGAATTCAATTTAATTCCATCTCTCGTCTAATGCTAAATATTACCATGATTTAATTTTCCCCCAGAGTACTGGAGCCAAATTGATACTCAAGGAATCTTTTGCATGCCACATAATCATATGACATGCATGCCTACGATTTTCGCATCCAGAAAAATCTAAGAACTCCAGCCAGAATCAAATCCGCAACCTTGGTCTTGAGAAGTGACCACGCTACCTCTAAGCCATCGCGCCAATGTAGAAGCAATTATGAGTAGTTTAGAATTCGGCTTTGAGGGAAGGCTAAAATTAAAATCTAATCAGATATTCCCAAACAGATCACTGTGCATCTCAGAAGCAAAAGTATCAAATAAAACTATGTGTAATAATTACTAATATAAATAATTTGATTACGAAATTTAATTTTCAAAATCAAATATTTATTCATAACTATAAAAAATAAATTTCAAAGCCTTTTAGAAATCGAATGCTTTAACTATTACTTCATTTCCGTTCTTTTAAAAAAAATTCTGCATTAAAAATGATTATTTCTTCGGTACACATAAGAAAGTATAAGTGTGATTTGTACTAATCATCTGACATAATTGATCTACAGACATCAATCAATCCTCTACCATACATATTTCCAATTGCATGTCTTTAAAGACCCTTTAAAAATACATTACATTTTCAAGATGCAAGATTATATTGACATAAAAGAGTGGTTAAGGTATCCGATTACCCTAAAATTGTGAATTTTCCCCAAAATTGACAAATTTCTTTTTTAATTTTATTTATAGGCCATCTTATTAGCTTTATAAAGGTACCAAGTTTATTATTTTCCATTCTCTAGAACAAAAACTACACGTATTTTAGTAAAAGCAGGTGCCACTACTTTAACCCTCAGGCCGGACTATGAATGACTTGAATTTGTATGACTATGCATGACTTGAAAATTTGTTCACAAACTTTTTGTGCAAAATGGGCTCCATTTATGTAATTTTTTGTAAATTCTGACCAATTTTTTTCCATTTTAGGAAAAATAATTTATTTTTCTCTTCATAATTTTAGCATATTCCTTCTTAATTTATGCTATATAAGTCTAAAAACCACAAAAATATCCCCATATCTCCATTTTTTTTTTTAAAAAATTATCGCAAGTAGTCGGATACCTTAAATGGATTACAGTAGAACCTGTTTTTGTGCGGTTCTTTTTTATGCGCTTTTATTTTTGTGCGACCGCATAAAAAAAAAATTGTAATATTTCGACGAATTTGCTTGTTATAAGTAAAAATTCATGAAATTTTCGAATATATTTTTTGGTGCACTTATTTTTATGCGGTCCTTATCTATCGCACAAAAACAGGTTCAACTGTAATGATTTATCGAAGTGGTTACCTTTTGCATAATACAATATAGCCCCTAATTCGATTTGATTTGATTTTAATTCACGTCGCACACTGAAACACAACACAAGTCAATCGGTGACAGACTTTGCAGTTCGGAACCCCGATCACGAGACAACATATTAGCTGGCATCTCTTCCTCTCAAAACTTCCGACTCATGCCGATGGGGGAGGGGACTTTGAACCACGATAGATTTAACGTGCATCAGCCCCTCTATATTTTGAGTCATCAGTAACACAAGGGTTTGAACCCTCGATTAGACAAAACCAAACACGGGTTCGCAACCATGACCATTAGTCTACTGCAGCCTCGATATGATTCTAGCAGCTCTCTATCAAGTTTTCAATATTTGTGATCCAATATTCACAACTATAATTTTCATCGCCCCCTTCCTCTATACAAATAACAATGTATTGAATTCAATAATACTATACTTTGATACTAAAGATGCAATGCGACTTTTTCTTAAGTGCCACCGGCGTATACAAACGTCCCGTTCAGCCAAAGCGTTAATTGCTCCGGACATATACATACGTCTTTTCGAAGTACGATCTTTTCTGTGCACTGTTATCCATAAAATTATTCCGAAGACTTTGGAATGCAATAAAAGGACCTTGACAGAGTTTGTGAAGGATTTACTTATTTCTGAGGATTAGCTTATTTATTCCTTTTCTTCCCCCTCCCATGCAATATATCACATACGCGTGCCTGAGTGGAAAACGGTAGCATTGGGGAGCGAAAGCGTAATTTTTTATTGGCAGTTAAGGGATTAATTATAAACCGTATAAAAAAATTATCAAGATAAGTGTTCATTTTTGTATATAATTTTAAATGTGACAAGCCCATGGGGTCACTGGTAATTATTAAGCTTGTTCTTAACTTAGTATTGGTAAATTAATTATAAAATATATTGTACAGTACTGAAACATTTATAAGTGTATTATATCAGTGCAAATGTTAATTTTATTTTTTATGTCAGAATGTATTTTGCTTGTTTACTTTCAGTAAACTAATAATTTTTAAAATAATCTTTTGTTTTCAATTT
>BMAV01016886.1:419928-450512 GCA_019973955.1 Trichonephila inaurata madagascariensis
TGAGATTACTTTCTAAGAAACCTTGTATTAAAGAATTCACTAATAAAGTATTTGAACATAGTTGTTATAAACAAATTTTTAAATTATAACAAGTGAAACAATCAAAATAATGAACTAGTTTAAAAATTTATTCTATTTTTAATATTTTATTAATTTGTATTTCATTTGTAAATAATTCAGATGGTTTTAATTATTTAGAATATAATTAGTTTTTATGTAACATGCCAAGAATATTAATTTTTTCAAAAGAATGAACTTTTGGTTGCAGTTTATACTATTTTTTAATTTTGTTTTAAACGATTTTTGCCCAATGAACTTTACATATTCTTGCATACTTATTTTAAAGCTATAATTACAAACATCAAGGCTAGGTTCGGAGACCAATTTTTCAAAAATTGATTTTCAGAAGAATTTCATAGTTTTAAAGGTTCATAATAGTTTAATTGTTCATAATAGGTGCAAAGAGTCAATTTTTGTTGAATAACATGTGCTACCACTTGTTTTTTTAAAAATTATTTTCATAAACTTTTAACAAAATTCTTAATGCAGATAAACACCATAAATAAAAATACATTGGACTTAATGTAATTTTAATTTCATTGATACACATTTATTGATAGATCTGAAGTGTCACAAATTTTAAGTTAAAAAATACGTTGAGAAGTAAATATTTTATAAGCCTTAAAATTTTACTAAATGATTCCTCGTCAAAATTACCTTATGTTCTAAGCTAAAACGGATTAAATGTAACTCTCTTAAGGGGTTTATTTTATAAGTGATACGAATAGCCTTGAATTTTATTGCATTGTTTTGGAGATACCCATTCTTTGGGTAAAAATTATCTCGTGAAAATTTCTTTCTTCAAAAAACATACTTAAAAAATAGTCTTAAAAGTTATTTAAAGTAAATAACGTCTTTACTAGAATCTAAACGGCTTAAGGGTGCGGTTTAAAATCGAAGGTAAAACATTTGTTGGATGGGGAAAATTGTTTCCACTCCTTTCAAAAAAAATAAATGTAACAGTTCATTCTGGTAACTTGCATCGATGACTTATTCCATTCCGCAGTTTATTTCCAGTATTCAATCTATCCTAAACATCGTTGTCTGCTTGTATTTATGAATTTGCTTTGTATACGCTTTCTTTTAATTATCTAAACATCAAAGATATCAGTAATAGCGCCAAGACGAGTTCACTAAGTTTCAAATGTGAAAAGAGAAGCAAATTTATATGCAGAAAAAAAAATGGAAACCGATGACGTAACAAAATGATAATTTTTGTTTATAAATGTTCAGCGGTCTTTAAGGTATCCTGAGAAATTCAGATATATACAAAGCTCTTAAAATTCCGACTTTTAAAAATTTAATTAAGAAACTCGCAACTAAATTTTTTGATTCTTTACCACTTACTAATAATTCTCATATTCTAAATCTGGAAAATTATGTACCTCATGACAACACCAAAAGGCCAAGGAGAATTCTCCTTGACTCCTACAATCCGCCGTAACATTAAAATGTCTTCATTTGCCTGTTGGCAAATGACCTTCTAAATTTAATATTATTACTTTTAAAAAATTTTTAAATTTCCATTTTGCTTACTTCTTTAATTAATCGGTATACCCACACAGGCAACCTACCCATTCAATTATCCTCTCACTAACTTCAGAGCAGCCAATCTAGAGCCAGATCACTCTCACCCCTCAACCAAACACAAGACAAGCTCTCTACCACTCAAGGATGGACTTTTTCCAACTCAAAATTTGTTTCTCCAAGTGCTTCGTAGCCACGCCCTCTCTCCACGTTCCAACGACCTGTCAGGCTGTTTCCTATCACCAAGGACGCTACTTCATTAGGCACCGTTAACTCCTATGATATGGGTTGGAGGCTCGCTTTGCGAGCCATGTACCCAGTGACATCCAGCGACATTTTAAGGTATCCGACTACGTTCAGAACCGGGATTTTAAAAAAGCACATAAATTTATAATTTTCATGATATATAGTGTCACTTAGATTGGAATACATGTATATAATTGTTTTAAGGACATTGTGACAAAAAAAATTATTTAAATACAATATTTCGGCAGAAAATTAACTTAAAATAACCTTTTTTCAAAATGTTCTCCTTTTGTGAAAAAGGCTTCTATTATAATAATATTTTGCCTGTATATAGCTCAAACCTCTGTACAGAGGCTCAACTGTGATTTTTGAAAACTTCACATTATTTTCAGAGTTACAACCCATTGACATCATTATCGGCTTCTTTTTTCTTAACATTTTCCCCCTCTGTTGTCGTAAAACATGGATAAACCCACTTCTAAGTTATATATTTCAAAAATTCTAGTTATACAGGCAGAATATTATAATAGAAGCATTTTTCACAAAAGGAGACTATTTTTAAAACGGGTCATTCTATGTTCATTTTTTGTCAAAATATTTTACTTAAATAATTTTTTATTGTAATACTATTCTTAAAACAATTTTATATACATTTTCTAATCTAAGAGACACTAAATATCATAAATATTATCCATTTTTACTCTTTTGCAATATCACGGTTCCGAACGTAGTCGGATACCTTAATAAATATTTTATATTTTTCAAAAAAAAAAAACATCCTTTTAAAAAAATGCTGTCTAACATTTGCATTGAATGGCATGGAAAGCGATCAAGTGTGGAAAAATGGTGACGCCTGCACTAAATGCAGTGTCAATAGGAGTGACGAATGATTTTCAAAAGATGATTCTGATGGTTAGAGAAGTTGTAAGTTTATGTATGTATTTGAATGTTTATAATACTGAGATAAAATAAATTAATTATGAACTTCTTATTATTTCTCATTAAAATGTGTTTTTAAATTCCTTAATTATTGCATTTATCGATGGCTTTTTACACAATATTTTTTTTTCTATTTCTCAAAACCGAGTAGAGAATCGATAGCGAATCGACTTAGAATCGATAGCGGCTTAGATTCGAGTAAATACGGTATTAGTAAAAAACTTAAAACTTGCCAGTTGTATGCATTATTCCTTCTTCTTCAGAATATTTATATATTTTTTTAATACTCAATCGCCTTAATATCTAATACCTAAAAACAACTTATTAACCTGTCGGATTCCTTATTTTAACGAAATATATACCCTTAATAATTTTAATCTTATTTTTTCCACTACACATCTTTACGCATCCGAAACCAAAATCCTGAGATTTGTCCACCAAGAAATATCTCTTTTCTTCGCCCCTGCCATCATTTTTAGAATAAAGGGAACAAGAGAGTCAGGCCAATGAATGAAGTCGCAGAGAAACAGTCCAAGTGCCGTTGCATGTCTATAGATTTCTCACCGAATAATTTTAATCTTATTTTTTCCACTACATCTTCACGCATCCGAAACCCAAATCCTGAGATTTGTCCACCAAGAAATATCTCTTTTCTTCGGCCCTGCCATCATTTTTAGAATAAAGGGAACAAGAGAGTCAGGCCAATGAATGAAGTCACAGAGAAACAGTCCAAGTGCCGTTGCATGTCTATAGATTTCTCACCGAGATAACATTGTCTGTGACGCCTCTCCGGAAGATGCATTGCGACATCAACAACCACTCTACGGCGCAGAGAGAATGGAAAAGATGTAATATACATGAAGGGGTAAGTGAAGGAGCAGGCAAATGTAACGAATCATTGCATTACATAACACTTCTTTCTTTCAAACGCTGCTCTTTTTTTTGTTTTTTTTTTTTGTTTTTACAGGATTTATTTTATTATTCTGAGATTCGCTTTTGACTTTGCATGACTTATTCTTGTTATTGCTTTTTAGTTCGAATCTGAAATATTCTTTGTTTCGACTTCAAATTCTTCTGAATTAGTTTGAAATGTAAGAAATCATGTAAGAAGACTTGAAAGGAACATTCCCTAAGGAAAGAACTTTCCCTAATTTATAGAATGTAAGAGAAAAGATTAGTATGAAAGATGGACTCGACTTATAATTACAAAAAGTTTCAGTAGTTAGAAATAATGACAAACATTCCGTAAGTTAGTGTTTTTTAACATCGCACTATGAAGTGACACGAGAGCTGTTAGGGCTAGACCTGGCAATTTTTAACTATGATCAAAGAACGAGGTCGATATCCCACTCATCTACATTCCATACCACTAGGGCTCGAACTCATGACACGGCGATGATCACGTGAATGTGAGAGTTATATTAAGGTATCCGACTACGTTCGGAACCGTGAATTTGCAAAATAGTATAAATGGATAATATTTATGATATTTAGTGTCACTTAGATTAGAAAATGTATATAAAATTGTTTTAAGAATATTATTACAATAAAAAATTATTTAAGTACAATATTTTGACAAAAAATAAATATAGAATGACCCATTTTCAAAATATTCTCCTTTTGTGAAAAATGCTTCTATTACAATAATATTTTGCCTGTATATAGCTCAGACCTCTGTACAGAAGGTCAACTAGAATTTTTGAAATATAAAACTTAGAAGTGGGTTTATCCATGTTTTACGGCAACAGAGGGGAGAAATTTTAAGAAAAAAAATGCCGATAATTATTTCAAACGGTTATAACTCTGAAAATAATGTGAATTTTTCAAACATCACAGTTGAGCCTCTGTACAGAGGTCTGAGCTATATACAGACAAAATATTATTATAATAGAAGCAATTTCTTAAAAGAAGAACATTTTGAAAAAAGGTTATTCTGAGTTAGTTTTTTGCCGAAATATTGCATTTAAATAATTTTCTTTGTCAAAATGTCCTTAAAACAATTTTATACAAATATTCTAATCTAAGTGACACCAATTATCATGAAAATTATCCATTTATGCGCTTTTTTAAAATCACGGTTCCGAACGTAGTCGGATACCTTAAGGCTGTTTTCGCCATATGTACGACAGCGTGAATTTGACGCGGAGCACATTTTCATACAGAAAAAATGTCTCAATTTTTATAAAAATTTTCGACATTGTAACTCATACATTTGTTTATAATATAGTGTTTTTAAAATTTCAAAATATTTCATAAATACTTAGTTTTTCCTTTTAACATGTAAAGAGATAGCTCATTTAGCATTACGGTATAGGGAAAAAATGCAAAACACATTTTATAAATAAAAAAATGTATCAAAACTCGGATAAAAATGAGTAATATGATAAAAAAGTGTTTCTCTACAAGATAGTGAAGCCAGAATATGATATTGATGTTTTGGTACTGAAAAAATATTCCGAATTTGGTCCCTATTTTTTAACATTACCCGAAGATAGACTTAACGTCGCGTTATAAAGCAATATGTGGATTATCGGTGACGAACCTCATAATTTTAAGCATTGGTCAAGTGGATAGTGCCACCTGAGCCTGCACTGTCTCTCCAAACTACCACACCATGCCAATGGTGGGACTTCGAGCCACGACTGATTTAACATGTATCAGACCCTCTACACGAAAGGTCTTTTGTGGCACCAGGATCGAAATCCTGACACGCCGGCCAATAGCTCATGACCATGACCACTAGGCTATCGCAGCCGTAAAAGCTGATCAAACAACTTTTGAAAAACGAAAAGCAAGGGGAGTAACAAATGTTCTCCAAGATATAAACAAACATTATTTCATGCAAAAGAACAGATGAAAACCCATGATTAGTACCTCAAAATATTAGCAGATATAATTCACTGGAATAAAAATATAAAATCTTATTTTGCGGATGGAAACAGTTATAATTAGTATAAAATAACAAATACATCCTATTATTTATTACAAGTATAAAATAAATATAAAACTAGATTACTAAGTTTGTTTTAAGTTGTTTAATATGAAAATAAACCCCTTTAAATAATTCCCACAATATCACGGCTACGAGCTCATGACAATAATCACTAGGCTACCGCTACCTGTTTAGAGATTGAAATAAAAAAATAAAAAAACATTATGAAATATATAACACACATGAGTATTATCATAAAACTGCTCATAATAATAAACTAGAATATCCCATATTTCTTCTTCATAATTTAAAAAAAAAGCCATGAATATAATGCATAAATAAATTTCAGACTTATTTAAGGTATCTCTTTAAACGTGATTTGAAAATTCTCCCTACGAGATAAAGCTTCTATAAATAGTACGGTACGCTCCGTAAAATTACTTTTCTTGCTCCTATATTCTTTCAAAGTGTTTTTTCATGCATTGTGAGTCTGCTGAAAGGTAATTAAAAGTTACAGCTAATTAAATCACATATGACAATGGCAAAATAATTATGAATGTTATTTATGTGTAATTGTAGAACCTCTTGCTTGGTTATGAGTAGTTATGTTATAACCCAAAAAAAGTTTTGGTTGAAAACTTCTTTAAGAATAATACCTCTAAATTTAATATCAAGTCAATGTCGAGGGATTACAGATATTTGTAGTGATAACAAATTCTTATGAACACCCCAGTGATTTAATTACATTAAGATTAAAATTCTAAAGACTGCCCTATATATATTTATATATATATACATTGCATCTATTGATATAATTTTACAATTTGAAATTCAATTATAATCCAAATTTTTCAGAATCCAAAAGAGGAGGGTAACTGTGAATAGAATAAAATTAAGCAAATGGAAAAATATATTATGATTATTATTACTTAAAATTTACTCGTACTGTCACCTGTGTGGTGCTCAAAGCTACGGCTAACGACAGGCGTCACTTAGCCCTTTCCAATGATGAATTTCGTGGGCCTCGATCTAGCCTTTGCCAATCAGGTGGCATTGGTAACAAGAAAAACTCATTACAATTATTAAATAAAATATAGAAACGTTTATATTTAACAATCAAAGTAAAACCACATAAATTACAGTACAAGCTAGCTATTTAAATAGAAATTTAAGTTTTTTGTTAAGTACTTTAAGTTTATTTTTATTATTTTAACATAATTAACGTATTCAGGTTTAAATTTTATTATTTCAGTTACATAAGAAAAATTATGAAAACAATACCAAAGTAGAAATATTATGCAATATACAAATATTGTATAAAAATAATTTTCATGTTTTGTAGACAAGTGTATTGAAAGCATGTATATCCCTTTTAATAATATACACCTAAATAATTTAAAAGCATTTAAGAAGATTTTTTTTTTATTGTATGACTTTTAATGCAACTAGCAAATACCGTATTTATTCGAATCTAAGCATCCATATATTCAAAACCACACTCCAAATTCTCAACACGTTTGGGGGGAAAAGTAAAAAAATAATTTAAAATGGTTTTTTGATATCCTGACACGAAATAAAAAAAAAATATTTAATTTGAAAATCAATAAGAAATGAATAAAATCAATTTAATGTACCAATTTTAAAAACTTTAAAATACATACACGAACCTGTAATTACTCTAATCGTCAATATCATGTCCAATTTTCTCCATTCAATAAATTTTTCCTCCTTTTATTCCAAGAGCACCAGATTTTCAGTAGCATTAACGTTAGAAAAAAATTACGGCTTAGATTCGAATACGGTAAATATTATTTATTTGACATAATTTTACATGTTAACTACTTTAATTATTTCAGAAAAGTAGCATTTTTTGTACATAATAATCATTACGAAAATTAGGAATACAGAAATAAAAGATAAGTTTCTGGAAACTTTATTTGAAAATTTAATTACTTTACATTCATATCCTATTACCTGCAGGCAATTTTATCTCTTTTAATTCCAACACTTAAGATTTTTTTGGTACTGTTAATTATAACACTTTGACGCATTAACTCTTAAATTCAATCTTAGCTGTATAATTCCCGAAATACTTTTCGCTTACGATGTCTAGCTAAATTTCTCTTCGATGCTCCTTCTAAAATCAGGCTAAATGGTTCTAGTTCCACCCGGCTGGGATGCCTCAGAGCACCTTTGGCGAAAGGGCTCCACACCCTTTTCTCATAAACACTCATTACCGGCGTCGTTGCACTCAATCCAATATTCAAAAGCTGTTTACTAGCTATTAGGGAGGCATGGCGTCACGTATCCTAAAAAGGAACACTCTAGACGCTATGAGATGATTAACAAATATAGTGATAATGGAGCTGAAAATCAAATAGTCTATTATATTGCTTTATTCTACAATACAACAGGAAACTATTTTTAAATATTTTTCTAAGAATAACAGCTCCTTGACAATGGCAATCATGATTTGCTTTCCCCTCACCTATGTATGCACAACATAGTGAATATATATGTATATTTTATATTGGTTTTTTTAGAATGATAATTTTTTGGTTGTAAGAAATTGAGATTTTTTTATCTAAAAATTTATTTTACTACAGCAGTGATTCGGCTAGCTATAGCACCTTTTTTTGTTGTTGTTGTTGTTGAGGTACACTTCTAACAATCTCAAAATTTTGCACCACACTAACAGTAAAATAAATTTAGAATTGTATATATCTGTAGTGCACTATGTAAAATATATAATGATAAAAATTTTCAATGTTAAGAAAAATAATATGTACGATAAAGACAACAAAATGTTTATCGAGTAATTAATTACGAATAAATTATTAATTATAATAACGATATACAGCTGATGCGAAATTTGAGCTTGATGATTTTGATAATTTCGTTTATATTTGGTCGTAAAAATGATAATTCCGTCATCTACATTTGAAAGTATAGATCTTCCTTTCATTTTTACTTTTGTTAATGCTGAAAGTCCGCATTCAAGCAAATAAGATTTAGAAAATTGTAACAATATTTTAAAGCCTTTTTTTTCTATTATGTGATAGTCGCCTCTAATTTTATTCCAAAATGAATAAATTTACTCGTCAGAATGTTTTGAATTTAAATCTCGATTATTACACACAGAGCGAAATTAGTTTTACTTCTTCGTTCAAAATTAATTTATATACAGATGTATCCGTACACGAATGGATAATGAACTCAATCAATTTTTTTTATATCCATCTATACACTAAAGGATAAATTAAATACACCACGAATATCGTTTAGTTTGTTTCTAGACCAAATGATTCGGTTCCGGATTTTATTTTTTTTCATAGAGTACAATGAATAATTTTTAAAAAAAATTGTGGCACACTAAAGTGCCACGGAACAGTGGTTTGGAATCCCTGTACTCTACAATGATGTGGAAATAACAGTTGGAAATAAAACAATTGAAAATTTCTTAAATTTAGTTGCTAAATATTATAGTAGTATTGTCATTTATTTGTTTTTCTTACATTTTCTTCCTATAATTATTATTCATTAAATTTTTAAATAATAGCATTATTGTATACTCAGTCATACTAAATAAAGAATATTTTTATAAAATGAAAAGTCTCATACCTGTTTCTGATCCCCTCTCAACCCATACCTTAGCGTAATATCAGTTTTTTATGTATTAAAAGGCTCTGTGAAAAGCAACAAGAATACATAAAGCAGAACAAATGGACTATTTGTCTGCTGTTCATACAGTTATAGATATAAACCAAATAATATATATGTGAAATTTACTTAACTAATATTTGTTAATTTACTTACAATAAAATATAAAGACTTTTCACTTCATAAAAATCAAGACAGATTTTTAGTTTTTTATAATACCCATTCCAAAGAGCGTTTTGATCATTAAAAATTAAAATATACTTACTTCAGAATTATTATTTAGTCAATCTATGATTTGGAAGCAGTTAGTTTATAAAATTATACAAGTATACTGTTTGTCAATTTGTATAGCTTATAATTTGCAGGCATGATGTATAAACTGTAATTAAAGAACAATACGAATATCGTTACATAAACAACAAATTTTTAGTAAATATATCATTCTGAATTTCTTATATAAGTCAATCCAATGTAATTTATAAAAATAACTCATATAACATACTATTGTTCCCTTAAATGTTTTATTTTATTTTATTACTTCAAAAAAAGTTTTAATTTTAGTACTACATTTCAATAAAATTACAATTTTTAATTGCATTTTGCAATTAAAAATTTTTTCAAAATATTTCGAAATGTTTTTTTTATTTTTGTATGCATAAACATCATTACAACTCTAGTTTTGTCTGTATAGAATAAACTTGTTTTAAAGAATTTGTATAAAAAAATTACGTGTGGAGGGAGAAATTATTGTGTATTAATACACTTTTTCTAATCATACATTAATTACCGATTTATTTTATTTCATCTTATAAGTAAAATATAATTGTATACCAACAGCATCCGAAGACATAATTTTATGATATGAATCCTAACTTTATTGTGTCCGCTACTTAAAAAACTACCACTGATACATACTCGTATTAATGATTACTTCCAAAATTATGTTTTCTTTGAAACAAGGGGATGTAACAGAGCATACGCGACAAGTATTTGAAATTGATTTTTTTCAAAATGAATTAAGACTCCCGTTTCTTTTTCCCAATTGATTATATAAACGCCCTTTATCATCAAAGACTAAATTCGGAAACCAATCGTTTTTTATGATGTATATGATGGTATCGAATGGTTATTTCTGTTTCATATAAATTAAATTTATGCATCTCCATTTAAAGTATAATTTTTCTTCCAATACTTTCTTTTTATGAAAAGGGAATTTATTGCACATACGCATATTAGCACGTTATTATACACACATACATTTTGTGTTTCATGACGCCATTTAAAATATAATAATGTAATAAAAAATTTTTTAAAAGTAAGATATTTAACATGTATTTGAGGAAAAGTGCATTTGGGGAAATAGCATTCTTGTTTTGTTCAGGGAAACGCATTTCTCAAATATATTTTTGAGTTTAAAATATTTAAAATGTCGTACATATTGTGTTATTTCAACATGTTGACTATGATGGTTATTATGGTCTTAGTAAGTTTATTATGATTACGAAAGTCTCAAATACAAGGGGTATTCAAACGAAAAGTCACGAAACATAATTGCAACGTAACGGTTAACAGTGCTTCTCAAACTTTCAATACTTGTGACCCCATTTTCTGTCATAATTTTCTTCGCACCTCCCCCCCCCCTTCCCTTTCCAAGCAATAGCAATGTATTAAATTCAATAATAATTTACTTGGATGTAAATCTACAATACGAAATTAGTTACAAACCTACAAATTATCAAGATAAGTGTAAAATTTTTTATATAATGTTATACGTGACAAGCCCATGGGATCACTGTTAATTGTTAAACTTGTTCTTAACTTGGCATTGTTAAATTAGTTATCAAATACAGTGTGCGGTACTGATACATTTATAATCATATTATATCAGTTTAAATGTGTATTTTATTTTTTATTAAGTTAGAATGTATTTTCTTTTGTTTCCTTTCAGTAAATTAATAATATTTTGAAGTAATGTTTTATTTTCGACATTTCGATATGCTCGCACCCCCCTTGTTGGGTTATCATGCTCCCTAGGGGGCGCGCCCCACAGTTTCAGAAACGCTGGGTTAACATATTTTTCTCTGCCGCTGTGGGAGAACGTAGAAAGATATATAGGGATGCGAATTAAGTCTCCGGGAAGGGGAGGGAGATCGGAATATACTCGGGGAACTGCAGGTACAGGTAAGAGCAGAGGCTCTCATAAAGAGTGCCGTCCAATTGACGTGGCAGTGCGTGTGAAAACATGATAGCGTACACGATACAAAATTCGACGATTGAGGAGCAACGAAGCCTTATCCAATTTCTAACAGCAGAAGGTGCTCCGCGATGAAGCGCATACACACGTCTCCAGGATCACACACACGGAACTGGCCATTTTAAGGGGAAGCAGCTAGACCCTCCACCCTACAGTCCACCAATATCACCCTGAGATTTCCTTGTGTTTGATCCCTTGCAAAAACATCTGAAAGGGAAGCGCCTCAACTAGAACGACGACTTCAAGGATGCTTTGAAGGACTGGGTCTCGTCACGACTACAGGAATTTTAGGAACAATAATTCTTTCGGCTTGTTAATAAGTGACATCATTGTGCTGAGATCTATGGTGTATACTTTGAATAAACTTCGTTTATACCCCCAGTAGCGTTGTGTATCTTTTCGTTTGAACACTTCTTGTATATAAGCAAATATATATAAATATATATATATATATATATATATGCATATAATTAAAGCTGCAACTTTAAAAACATTATCAGTTCTAATGAATTTATTGTAGTAGTAGAATAATGGCAATGCTTGTGAACTCTTACTTACTTACTCTGAGGGGGAGGAAGCTCATCCAAATTGTTTCAAGCTGCAAACCGACTCTCCGCGATTACAATTTATTGGTAGACGAAACGAAATACTTATACAAGATAATTTCAAACGAGGGACCCTCCCCAAAATTCTTGAGAATAGTGGCCGGGGTAGACTGGGCCAACAAAGACCCATCGTGCAGAGATTTTGATATATGTAAAATATGTCGAGACTTAAAATCCTCAAGTTGACTGTGTGTGGAAGTTTGGAGAGGGGTGCCAGCTTAGGCATCATGTTTATCACTTGAACAAGGTTCAGAACTGTGAGGTTCACCTCAAGCGTATCTTCGGAATGTGACATTAATAAGCAATCAGACCACCACCTCCCCCATGAAACACACTTTTGCTTCTGAAATTATTCTGTATTTGAATTTGAAAATTGGTTGTAACTCGAGTTTAAATCCGTGGCATGACTTGAATTTCTCCACAGTAAAGACTGCATTCATAGCACTTGAGTTACCATAACCCAGTTACAGGATTCGGATAAATTATAACTTATGTCACTCTATAATGTCACAATAGTCTATTGGCAACAAATTTTTGAATAACTTTAAACTACAAATAAATACTATAATAAAAATTTAACCCTTTATCTTCCGCATTATGATTTACTGTAGTTTTTTGCATGTAATATTTCTTTTGAATCGCTACATTGAAAATTAAGGGATATACATAAACAAAATACTCAACTTTGGGAAATTTAACCCGTTAGATTTAAATAATTAATTAAAAATAATCAACTGGAAAATTAATTATATTCACTGTTCACTTAAAATAAGTAGTCAAATCGTTTTCTAAAATCTGCATTAACATACAAAAAAAAATAAATAAATAAAAGAAACATTTTGACATTAACTATTTTTTCGCAACAAAAATGACAATCTTCACAATGCGCTGAAAACGCTGTCAGCTAAAAATGCAATTCCCCTGCTGTACAATTATTCGCCTTCCCCGCTAAAATACTCATCATAAAACCCGTGCTGCCATAGATATTGGAGGAGTGGATTTAAAAGAATATTCCTGCTAAGTAGCGTCAGAGTATTCGTAAAAATGGTTATTCTATGTAATTTTAAAGTGAGTGGTACTTTTAAGTACCATCGGTAGACAAAGGGTTAAACTGACACTGTTTTCTTTAAATTATAAAATTCTAACATTCTTTGGTGGAATCTAATTTCAAGCGAATCAAATATTATGTCAACCAGACAGAGCTACAATCCCCTCAGGGGGCTCACCTTCTTTAGGTGGGTACGGGTGTCACAATCCCGAGGTACCCACAAGTGATCTTTTCCTTTTCCCAAGGGGTTTACTATCTTTGGTAAACACGGGTGTCAAGACCCTGGGGTACCCCAGTGATCCTTCTCTATTTTCGACCCTCCATCTTGTCATCCAATTTCTTCTTTTCTTCTTTTCCCATCCAGACCACAGACCTATGAATGTTTGGCGCAGTACAGCCAAAACAGGCTCTTGCGCCATAAAACACCAAACTCAACTCAACACTCAACTCAGAGCTACGATTGCCTTTTTTCTAGTTTTTAAACCATCTAAAGTTTAATGAACAATTATTTATGACCTTGCAAGCGTTTTGTTATCATTACAAATCATTCACTCAAAGCAGTTGTTCGGAGATGACTTAACAAAATATATATATTTCTCTATTCCAATTTTGGAACATAGAACACATTCCATTTTTGAAACACGGAACAAAATGTAGTAAAAACTAATTGCATATATGCATATACTGTAAATTCTACTTATTTTGCAATAAATTACTTCTCTGAAGTTTATTGGTTAGGTACAACATAGACAAAAACATAAAAAAAAGCATAGTAATGTATATTTATTTTCAAATATTCCTGATTTTTCTTTATTTTACAGGTTTCATTATTTTAAAAATTTGCTCGAATTGTATTAAATCAGCATCTTAGAAAGATTACTTTTACATATTGAATTTAAAAATAGTTCAGAAGAAATTTATTTACTATCTATTAACTATATATTCGAATAATTCAATTAATAAACGAACAATTAAGCAACTAGACTCCATATTAAAGTATCGAATTCACTTTGTTTCACAGCTAATATTTGATTTTGGAAAAAGAAGTGGCGAAATAATAAATATATTTAAGGCGCATAATTCAATTAAATTTGTTACATACAAATATAATTTATAGACAAAAAAATATTTGTGGCAACACTTCAATGCCACTTATTTGGCGCATTTTGAATTTGTGTTCATAAAATTCTACTTTTGTTGACAGAATTACTCCTACGATTGATTAAAACTATCAGCAAAATAATAATAATAATAATGTTTTCTTTCTCGATTTATAATTATAAAAAATGTAATGCTTCTTACAACTGCTAAGTGGGAAAATACAGTTTTTAATGTGTGTGGTAGTGTTAAAAAGGGATCGAGTAATTAGGAAAGTTACTTGATAGTACAAAGAGTTAAACATAGTTCGTAAATTCCGGAATTTAATATATTTCTCTGTTTTTAAAAGATTATCGGAAGTTGAATTTTTTCTTGCTACGTAGGCATGTGGATCTTATATACATTAACATTTCATACATTGCATACAAAGTATCGTAGATCTAAGCATTTCCCGTGTTTACTAATTTATCAAAGCACATTGCTTTGTTAAAGCCTCGAAAAGCATTCGCGTTACTGTTTATATCGACTACACAAAACATTTGCATACCAATACGCAATGCTCAGAGATACCTATTGTGCAAAGAGTAACTAATCAACTATCACGTTGTGATTGAAAGATGCATTACGCAAATGGGGAGCTTTGTGTTACCATTTCATTAATATCTGAATCTTTTCAGATGGAAGAAAGCAATGAGACAGTGAAGCATTTGAATTTCCTATGAGTATTTCTACAATGCATTCTATAACATAAAAATCAACGCGTACCAGGATTAAGTTATCCAAATGGGACAAAAATCGGTAGATATGATATACAGGTACTTGCATTGAAAATGGAACCCTAACAGTGACATAGAAATATTGTATGCTTTATTCAAGAAATACATCTGCAAAAGTTTTTTTTTATTTCTAATGGGCTGCTGATTGGTGTTTTACCATTGCAGAACTAGTACATTCCTGGAAGCTGATATCTCTTTTAAGTGCAGCACCGTATAGGCGGATACCAATCGCCGCAGGTATTTTTGACGCCCAGTCCCCCTCCCTGGAGGGAGGCACCTGAGCTCTGATGATGCGAATCTGTACTAGGATTTGATTTTGCCAAGAGTACCCAAGCCAGACATTCTAGGGATCTTTTAAATGCCGTATAATTTTATGACATGGCCCCTGCCGACTTTCTGCATCATGAAAATCCACCGACTTGGGCCGGATTCTAACCTACAACCTTAGGTGTAGAAAGCCAGTGACAAACCAACCACACCACCAAGCCGACTCTATATCTATATTATGCGATTTATTTATGTCTTGATGAAAAATATCAAATTTAATTTAAGCTTATTTGTGATAACATAGTGATCTAGTTGTAATGTGTTAAAAATTTATTTTTTAAAAGATGATAGAAAAATGAAATAGTACATTCAATGCAAGTATATATTAGTGCTATCAATAACAGCGGTAGTTAAGAAAATTGTATTACACACATAAAATCCAAATTTAATTTTTTTTTAATTTTAAAATTATTCCAATAAAACACAGAATTTGAAAATTGTCAATACAGTAGTAAAATTTAATTTTAAACCGCATGGTAATCAATAAATAAATTATTCCTATCACAAATGCTCTACATTCTCAAGAAATCGGGAAGCCTTAGTATAACATAATTAACTAATTTAATCAAAAGACAATGCATTGCATTATGTATTTCATTGCAAATATATTTCATAAATTAAATCTTATGTGTTTATTCTTCATTCATATGACTGGGTACTGGGTACTGAGTTATTGAGAAAATAGAGGAAAACAAACAAAATTTTACTTCAAAAGAATTAAAATCTTTAAATATTGTTTTTCAAATTCAGTTCAAAGGTTTGAAGTTTTTCTGCGTGATTTTTTTATAGATGCAGTATCATCTAAACTTGATTTGTTCATATTGCGTTTTGTTTAATAATAGCTAAAAAAAGAGTATAATTAAAATTAGCATTTAGTGAATTCTACCTATTTTACTTTCATTCTGCCTCGGTTCGTTATTTTACTATATATTTTTATGTGAAGATATGTGTTGGCCGGGCTGTAAAAATTCTCATTGTGGGCTGCATGTAACCCGCGGGCCACGAGTTTAACACCCCTGGGGTAGATGACCTCTCGCCAATGCGTCCCTACTTACGATTTAGATTGGCGCAATCAGTTGGAAGCTTATGCTCATTAGAACCCAAAAGTGATCTGTCAGGAAAAGAACTAGTCATCGCACAGGTCAGGGAAGTACAAGGACAAAAAAGTAGACAAGTGTGGTATAAGTGGCCTAGATTTCCTGTTGAAATATAAGCTCAGTCCTCGATGAATGGGAGAACACAACATACAATCTTGTCGACATATCACCGTACAATAAGTGTATTCCAGATGACAACACACGATATCCTGCAATCGGATGAAAGATACCACATACTGTAAGTCCTTTCTTCAAGGTTGTGTGACTAATGAAAATCAGTTGAGTATCCCCATGTGTCCTGGTTGGGCGTCTCCATACATGTCTTCGCTGGTCATCGCGATTGAATTCGAAGTGGGATTCATTGATATAAAAAATTCTTTTCCAGTCCGTGAAATTCCAGGAAATGTTGGAGGAAGTCAGTGAAATGATTTCCATGATCTAAGCAATGGCTGATTGTGCCGCTTATCAATGGTAATTGCAGTCCCTATTGCACGTCAGATCATTGATAATAATGCATTAGGGAAGCGCATATCACATGATTACTTATTAGTCGTTCTCGGTCAACCGTTACCATCTTGATCTTCTTACGGCGATAATCCATCCATTCTTTCAAACAACATCGAAGGTAACATCATCCCAATCCAAACTTTCGTCCCAGCTATTCCACCACTTCTTTTTTTAGTCGAATTGTGCATCCTCCCTCAAATGGTGGCTTTATATCATACTACTCACAAATCCATCTCCGAGGTGGTGCCTTCAACCCGAGTGCCTTCACATGGGTTGAAGGCACTACATTCGCTTCGAATTGGAATGTGCTCAGTGATCAGTACACCATCTGGATGTTCCGTTGCATTTAGCAGGTGCTCGAGCAAGTCAGTCATTTACCACCAAAATGTAATCATATGCATATTCTATCATATAGAATATGTGAGTATGACTACTAGACTACATCGGCCAACGCGTCAAATATACGCATGAACCATTCCACCAATTTTTTTTATCTTACTGGTGCGTTATTTTGACTGAAAAATGAGATTTATTTTCTGTAATAAATGTCCCTATATGCAGATACATATATTCAATTTAAAATCTTACAGAATAACTTATGCATAACAACATGTTAAAGGCTCCTGCTTAACAATATGTTCAAAAGGCCTTTTCAAAAGAAAGGTTAATATTAAAGAAAGAATGCTTTTTTTTAAAAAAAAGGAAGGCAAAATAAAATAAAATGTCAGTAATTTTGCTACAAATCATTCTTTTAATTTACATACTAGAAATCATTTAATGAAATTTTTTCACTAAATTATTCCATTGTTCGTTTTTCTCCTAATCAATATATTACATTACAACTTATTCATGACAGTTTTTTTTTGAAAAAGGATTTTGTTATTCTTCATATATATTTCAAAATTACTTTAGTATTGTAATTTAAATTCTCTAAATTCAGTTTAATATTTTACCTAAAGTTTCCTTTTAATTGCTCAGATATATGAATAATTCATTTAATTTATTTTTTGCCCTAGAAAAATTATTGATTGAACAAAAAAAATTAATCTGCTGTGAAAGCAAAAGTTATTTCACTTATTTTTATTAATCCTATTAATTATCTTTGTATAACCTCTTTCCAAAATGTTAATTATGTAAAGCCAATAAAAATGTTTTATTACTCATTTTAAATGCATTATTCTGTTTGAAGATTTACCATTTTGAATCTTATCAATTGTATTTTTTTCGTCTAGCTTTTCAATTTTATTTTCTTTATATTATTCAGATATTAAAAATAAGCATTGCTGATTACATAGAATTTCAATTTGCCGAATTCAAATTAAAGAACTTTTAAAAGTACTGACATAAATCTGGTTAATCAGATGCTTCAATAGAAAATAAATTTAAAAAAAGTTAACTCTTTTTAGAATAGCGTACAGTTCGTATTTATCTGTATTTCTTCTAACTCTTCCAAAATTCTTGAATGTGTAATAATACTAAAATCATATTATAAGTCATTTTTTTTTAATAAAATATTCAATTTCTGTTACAATGAATGAATGTGTATATTTTTCAGACTGCTTTTACATATTACCATAAAATAAGTTAACAGTAAGTATTTTAACTAAAGAATGTATTACATCGAGAATATAAATACATGTGCATTGTTCTCAAGTATATCTATTCGAAAAGTTCAGCATAAAACTCTCTTATAATATATTCTTCTAATCTCAATAAGTTCCTTCAATATAGATAGAAAATTTCTTTTTTTTCTTGAAATTCTCTTTAAAATTCTCATTAAAGTTTTGAGCAAGTTTTCCTACTTGAAAAATTCATATAGTGCTGGTCCATCTTATTCAAGAAATAAGCTTATAAATCCATTATTGACGCGCAATATTAACATATCTATAAGGCGTGTTCACAAATGAAAGTTATTTAAAGCCTAGCATACGAACAGTTTTCAATACATTTTAGTGAAACAAACGCGATAGTGAAGGCGTATGTGTCATTCACGCGTGTGCCCAAGCAGATAGTATATCTGCATTCGTAAGGACGTGGCATTCTCTTAAAAATAGCTGGTGTGCATGCAACTGCATCCATACGGCATCCAGTCAGCTGTTAGAAAGTTTTTAACACTGTAAGGGTGTAATCGCAGAATGCCTGATCATTGGGCTTTTTTCGAGAACTATTTTTTTACCTCTATTTCTACAGGAACCCTATAAGTGGAGTTTAAGGAGCCGTAAGTCTCCATAGATGCCACATAGTCTCCACAGTACATCCAAACACTTGATAGGCTGCATTAGGCTATCAAAAACAAACCCCCAGGTATACTGTTGTCAGGTGTCATCATTCTTCACAGCTATACAAAGTCTCATGTCGCCAAAGTGTGTGTCAAGTTATTGACCAGTACACAATAGAATGTCCTGGACGTTCTTTGCGGGTGGAATTCATAGCCTTTCTAAGCAATAGGATGCCTACCTGAAATCCATGGATGATTTCTTTTAGCAAACTTTGCATGTATTTCACTCATTAATATTATTGTTTCTGTCTATGTATCATCCCAATTCTGTCCCTAAGCATCTTATTGATACACAATTCGAATCACTTTCGTTTGAACACTTCTTACATGTAGGAGAAAAGCGATTCACCCACTCACTCATTGGGAGATTCATTCGAAACTAATAGACATACAGACTTGAAATTTGGCAGACATGTTTCTATTGCTATGTGGAGATCCGTTAAAACGAGTTTAGCGAAAATCGACTCCAAGGGGGGCTCAAATTGTTTTGTTTTTTTTATTTTTAGAATTACTAGACCAACAAACGTAAAATTCAGCAAGGATGTTTTTTGTTGATGAATAGAGATCCACTAAGATACATTTTATGTGGACCCACTGCAAAAACGGGGAGGGGGTGTAATCGATAAAAACATCCTTGTTTTTGAGCTATTAGACCTACAGACTAGAAATTTGACAAACATGGTTTTTTTGTTGAGTGGAGTTCCAGTAAGAACGAGTTTTTCTGAAATCGACTCACGATCGACGAAGTCGGGGTGGAGGGGTGAGGGTGGGGTAGTGGAACCGCAATAAATAAAAAATTCCCATTTTTGAATTATTTGCCTTAAAGACCTAAAATTTCGCGTAGGCATGTTTCTTTTCTCTTAAGAGATCCACTAAGAATAGGTTTTGCGGAAGGTTCCCAAGGAATCCCGTTTTTGAACTCTTAGTCATAAAAAGTGGCATACATGTTTCTTTTATTAAATACAGATTCGTTAAAGAAGGGTTTTATGGAAATACACTCCGAAAAAGATAGGGGCGTAAAAGATAAAAATGCTTCTGTTTGAGAAATTTCTGTCTTTTTTAAAAAAAGAGGCGAGGGCTGTAAGAATGCTTTTGAATATAATCGAAATCTTAATGCTATGATTTAGGTATCAAAATTTTTAAAACAATACATAGACATGCAACATCATAAAATACCGAGCGCAGCTGGAGGATTTAGCAACTAGTTAACTTATATTGTATTTATAAGTATTCTAATCACAAGAATAAAATGCATCATTATAGATCTGCAATTTACTGCCTATAAGTCCTTCCATTCGCTTTTAAGCGCAAAGGCTTTTTATATAACTTACTCATAATAACTCTTTAATTTATTTTAAGTATGTTTCAAGTTGAGTGCGTGAATAAAAAAACAGTTTGTACTTTAATTAGTACTTGTTTATTGATTTAGAATATTTTGCAATTGGATATGTCGTACTGAATATAGTCTTGTAGTTAGGATAAAAAGGCCTCGAGTAGCTGAACAGTGCGATGTTAATATTCACTAACTTGTAGTTAGGATTGAACTGTTTAACTTATCTATCACATTTATAATAGTTTCTATGTTATAAAAAATATCGGTACTTAAGTGTTATCGCAACCTATTGGACACATTATATGAAAAGAAGCACTTGGTTGCAAATACAGCGTGCACGACACATAGGAAATCCGAGTTACCGACTTGACGAGATATTAATAGAGTTGGCGATTGGTGCGATAATACGTAAGTACCAAATTATCTATAGTAAATAATCTCTGGAAGATGTGTAATGGAAATCTTTTCTTGAAGAACTAATTTATTTAAATACAAAAGCAATACAAGTACATATTCCCTCAAAATAATACGAAATTTTGAACTTTAGCAGAAAAGATTTAGTCTAGTCATTCAAACCACTAATAAATCAAATCAGTGTCATTAATTAAAGAAATGACTGGTCATACGGGATTTATTTTATCCGGCATGTTTATTTTACACGTACACATTGAACATATGTATGATAAATGCATATGAATATTTAGAAATAACTTATGATTATTTGTATATAAACGGAAAAAATTCTACTCAAAATAAAAATGCTTTTCTAAAATTCTTACAAATTTTAAAATTTTTCGTCAATAGGTGGCTTTAAATGTAATTGATATTTCTTAGCCTCAAATTTATATATTTAATATACATTATCTTCATATAGGAAGGAAATAGGAGAAAAAGGATTGAAATAAAAAACAATAATAAATAGGAATGAAAGAAAGTTGTTTTTGTACAAGTAAATAATTTTCTGCTAGGTAGAATTTCTACAGTTTAATATTCTTTTAACTTAAAATTATCATTCATTTATCTTGTTGAGATATCAAGAAAGCTGAACTTTACTTCAAAAAACCTTCACCACACACACACATGACGATGTATTCCTTTTAATTATTACATTTTAACCACTCAATAAACTCATAAATTTTGAGAAATAAAAACCGTTTATAATATAATGTTTTAAAATTTCTTAAAAAATTATTATTCTTAAAGAAAAGAACTATTAAATTAACTATTAAAAAAAGAACTATTACTTAGATTCTGTATATTGAAGTCTAAACCTTATGCTAATTCAAATCGTGTTCGCAATAACTCTCAGTCAAATTTATAGCATTGAAAATGTTAACGCTGAATACTCAATTAAACTAAATGCTTGCATTTTGTTTGCTTAAAATAATCTACTCTGATAATATTATGTACAAAAATATAAATGTGACAAAAAAAATTGCTGGAAGTTTGTTGATTTTTAGTTTTAAATCTCTTGTTGCTTATAAATGCATAATTTAAATCTTTACATTCACGTAATAGCTTTCTTCCAATTCTTAAAAGTATGAGAAAAATAAAGGAAGAAACTCGATAGTAATTAGAAAATTCAAAATAAAAACAAAATGTTTTAAACTGGCAATTACTTTCACACATATTTTTTCTGCTCTATAGCAATGTGTATATCCTTAAAACAAAAAAAAATGTATTTTAATTTCAAAAAATTACACTGCTACATATAACTATTAATCTAGACAAGCTCTATTTTACCTAGATAAAAAAGAATTTAAAAAAACTCCTTCCCTAAAATCAAACCTAAACAACATTTTTCCGCTAACAACACCCCAAGCCACCAACTGAACAAAATTTCCATCCCTCATTAAAACGAACCTACCTTGAAACCACCCTCCAAACCCCTTTCCTCAAAATCTTCTCCCAGATCAATCCCGACTCTCCAAGAGCACCCCCCACCTTTTCCTAAAAAGAAAATGAAAAGAGGAAAAGGCCCAGCACGTTGGCGCAGACGAGAAGATTTGATTTCCTAAAATGATGAATCCCCGGATATTTATAATGTTTGCGGCAATTACGGGTCTGCACGCCATAGTTATTTAAATGGCGTTGGACCTGCTTTGTGCCTAGTTATCACAATGGACGGAATAATTAACGTTAATTAGCGCGGCGGATGCAACCCGCTTCATTAAATATCTTAATGCCTGCTCGGCAACCCACGACAATTTCCGAAGTCCTCGATAAGGACCGAAGATTACGGGCGATGACGCCATGGCACCACAATGAGGGGGAGCTGTCACTCCCTTTGTACATCCGTCCGTCCGCGCCACCCCTCACCGAAGAGACACCCCCGTTAGAATTTCATAATGCCTCCTGCACCCCCTTCGCAGGTGAAGCGCCGCTTCGCGCCTCGAACCTTCTTTCACGAACAATGAGGGACCTATCCATTTATATTCAAATATATAACATGGGCACGCGTTTGGGTGTTGAGGTCCAACAATATAAATATGAAGGCGTGAAATTTGAAGTATACATTATTATTGTTATTGTTGTTGTGTGGATCCTTGGGGATGGATTGCTTTTGTGATGATAAACGTTTCAGAAATGGTTGGACAGTTTGGACTGCTGTGACGTTATCTTGTAATGGTTCGTGAAAGAGTGTGATTGTTTAATTTGAATTTATAGTTCATATTGATTCGATTTGGGAAGATTTGCAGTGCATTATTAAAAAAAATGTTTAATTACGGAAGATACACACACATTTGGGCAGTTTAAGCTATGATTTAACTATACTATCCCAAAGCCTAGTTAGAAGAAATTTATATCATTATATTAATATATATATAATGTTATATAAATTATATTAAAGTATTATAATATTTATAATACTCTCTAAATTTACACGGGTGAATTGAAAAATTAAACAATACAGATGGAGGAATAAAGAAGTTTTTAATGACTTAATTTTAAGTAAATTGCAAATATTAAACAAAAAAAAAGCTTTTTGCACATCGCATCTGAACAAAAAAAACCAAATTTGTTAAATTTTAAGTCTGTAGATCTAATAGCTAATAAGAAGGGGATTTTTTTTATTATTTATAACGCCCTGTAACTCTCTTATAGGTCGATTTTTGAAAACACCTTCCTAAGCTGATCTCTGGTCATCAAAAGTAACACATTGTTACACATTTTGTGTAATGAACGCTTAAAATAGTGTAAATAATTTATATCTGGATGTGTAATACGTTAATATTACTTTCCATTGTATTTATTTTATGTTAAAATTGTAATATTCGCAAGCAACGCCGTTCCTTACATTATAATGGCGATTCAATGGAAACAGCAAAATATTGGGGATAGAGCCAACGTGCCAACCTGGTGATTCATTGAACGGTCCAGAAATTTATATTATGTAGCACCACATGTTGGGGATCAGCAACAAAAAAGATAGCACAAAAACCTCCTGCACAAAAAAAAAAAAAAAAAATGCTTAAACATGTCAATTTTTGTAGTGCTCGGTTGAATTGTGTTGGGGTGAAGCGAAGTCATATATACAAACATCCATTTATATATATATTTAGATATACGTATTCAAAACAAAAAATTTTCAAAACATTTTTAAAAAATTACTTTTTAAAAATTTTTAAATTATTTAATTCATTAACCTTAAATTTGTGTGTTCTTTTAGTACCATGCTTTGTAATATCTTATAAGTTATACACAACGAAAAAAGGAATTTCTATGAATATATTTTCAAATTTTCCATCCACATTATGAGAGTACTATTTGTGTGAATCTAGTCTTCTCTTTATTTCCCACTAAATAAATGTGATAGAACTCTTTCATAAGTTCTCTAGAGCTCAGTTATTAAAATACTTTTCAGATAATAAAGTTATATAAATCTCTATTAATGTGTAGAAATATTATTTATACTATTTCAACAGAAAATTATAGTATAAAATGATCTAACTTGATAAATAAGTGGATTATCTTTTTATAGTATAATTCTACTTAAGACATTAATTTGGATTATAGACAACTGAATTAAGAATTATCTTAATTGAATAATTATTGAGCAGGCATTTGGCTATTTCAGTGACCTTTTCTCTCTCAAATCGTAAACAACAATGTAAAGAAACAAAAACGTTAAAATGTCTTGTATAGGGGGTTTCTTTTAGTCTCAGACGTTTAATACGTGTTCTGGAACCGAAGACGGTCATTTCAAATCACCCTATCCAAAAAAAAAGCCTCCAAGGTCACTAAGATCAACAGCTAAGCACCGAAGTGATGGCCCGGAAGTGATCAGCTGGATGCCAAACTATCTTTAAGAAAATGTTGTAAATGACTCATGCCATGAAAATACTTCAATTATTTGAAGTTCTTTTTTTAATACATAATGTTTAGAAATAAGTACCTTATGCAAGATTTTTAAGTTATCTTAACATTACTTTTCCATGTGGATATTTTAGTTATCCCACTGATTTTAAAAGGGAGGAATATACATATGATATAAATGTTATATATAAAAAATATATTAAAAATTGAAACAACTATGAAGCTGTAATTTATCAACAGTATAGCATCAAAGAATATGTATCTAAACAGCCATCACTAAAAACAAAGTGTTAAAATTTATTTCCATTTTTGAAGGAATTCATGGACTGATGCATAAAAAGCTGCATTTTAAATTTTCTCTAATGAATAGCGACAAAAAATGAGTTTTCATTATGATGAAAAAAAATTGTTTTTATTCGTGATTCTTACTTTCAAAAATTGCAGAGATTTATTCATAACAGTACTTTTTTCCTCATTATCATTATTTTTTGAATAAAATTATTTCTAAGCTTTCTCATTTACAGGATTTATTTCGTTCGCTATTCAAAACAATTTTTTCATACTAACTTTATCTGTTCGTGAAAGACAGAGAATACGAAAATATATCTGAATACTGCTTTATGCGATCTATTTTGGGACATTTGTGAACTAAGTTCTTTTATGATTGAAGGAAAAAATAGAAGAGTAGAACAGATGAACAAAGTCTTCTGATATCTATTTTACTTTAATACTATTTTTATTATGGGCTCTACAAACTCTTAAATTGAAAATTTTTCAATTTTTTGAAAAATATATATTTTAAAGCCTTAATATTTCTGAGCATTTTGGTACCAAAATTGTGTTGATACTGTGAAAACTCAGAAGTTATTAAAAAATAACTAGTGAAACTTAAACGAAACCCCTATCTCTCTCCTCTTTAACTTCATTTTACGCAAAACAAAAGAAATTCAGCTTGAGCGCAGGATTTCTCAGAAACTATTCATGATATCAATTTGAAATTTTACACGTGTTCAAAATAAGGCTCTTCATAACTTATACATCAATATTCAAAAAAAAATTTAATAGAATTTTTTTTATTTGAATTTGAATTTATTTTTTTTTAAATTTTTTAAATTTTCGTTATAATTGTATTTAAAAAATATTTTTTTCTCTAAATTCTCATTAAAATTTAGTATAACTTCAAAAGTGAACATTTTTATACCAAGTAAAATTAATTTTGTAAATTTTGATCAATTTTGTACTTCAGAATCCTGCGCGGTGTAAAATACTAAATTTTCATATTTTTGAAAAATTGTCCAATTGTTTTTTCTTTATAACTTTTCAAATTTTATCTCAAATTCTCTGAAAATTTGCGAAATAATGTAAATATATACGATTATCAAGTGGTAAAAATTTAAATTGTTGTTTTGTTTTATTGCTAAGTTACATTGGTTTGAAGAAGGATGTTTTTTTTTTCGAGTGCACGGATATCTGTTAAGGGTCGTGAGAGCTCTTATTCCCTATTGCAAACAGTAAGTTACAGTCAAACCCCAATTTAACAAATTCACAGGGACCATACATTTTGTTTGATAATTCGCGGTTATTCATTATATAGGGATCCAAAGAAAATATAAATTTTTTGCATTTATCTTTTGAAAAATCAATCAGCAACTACCCAAAAATATCCATAGTCAGAAGTTACAAACTTTTTATTCAACAGCTCAAAATACTATTACCGAATTCCTACGCAGCATTTAATTCAGCGTTTCTCAAACTGTGGGGCGCACACCCCTAGGGAGGCGGGATTATTCCAAAAGGGGGGCGTGAGCATATAGAAAATTCGAAAACAAAAAAAATTATTTTAAAAAATTATAAGTTTATTGAAAGTAAACAAAAAAAAACCCTTCTGACATATTAAAAAATAAAATACACATTTACACTGATATGATACACTTATAAATGTATCAGTACTGCTCAATGTATTCTATCAATAATTTAGCAACACTAGGTTAAGAACAAATTTAATAATTACCATTGACCCAACGGGCTTGTCATATATAAAATTATATACAAAAATTAACAATTAACAATTTGTACTGTTTATAATAAACTCTTAACAGCTGATTAAAAGTTACGCAAATCACTCCCCAATAACACCTTTTTCCACGTAGACGCGCTATGTGGTGCATGTGATGTATTGGAAGGCGGGGGGGGGAGGAAAGGAATAAATAAACTCTCTCTGAAATAAGTAAATCCTTCGCAAACTCTGTCAAAGTCCTTTTATTGCATTCCAAAGCCTTCGGAATAATTTCATGGATAGCAATGCACAGATAAAATCTTAATTCGGAACGACGTATATATACGCCCAGGACAATAAACGTTTTGGCTGAGAAAGACGTATATATACGCCAGTGACACTTAAGAGGTTAAAATCGTATTGTAGCTTTAGCGTCAAAATATAGTATTATTGAATTCGAAACATTATTATTGTATGGAAGTAGGGCGGGATGGAAATTCTGATTGAATATTGGGTCGCAAGTATTGAAAGTTTGAGAAACACTGATTTAATTGGAAATTTTACAATATTGACTACAAGATGTTTGAAATTTTTTTTTGATTATTGACTCGAAAATTTCTTTTTCGACTCTCTACTGAGAAGGAAATACAGTACCATTTTTAAATTCTGTTGCATAAGAGTAAATTTCTGTTGCATAAACTGTACGTTTAAACAGTTTCTAAACAATGCAAAATACTAGAAAATGTTACAGTTTTGATAACAGTTTCATTATTTATTTCTGCTTTAGAATCGCTATTCAATGGCTCCGACAAATCAAAAATATCCTCTACTTCAGTTGTACAGATAGGCAGTCCGTCATCAAATGTATTATTCTCGTAAAAATCTTAAAATATCACCTGCGTTGTGGAGTGGGAGGAAATAAGAAAAGAATTTCCTTTCCTATTCAAGACTCACTGCATAAGTTACACTCATGACTCATCTGCACCTGTAAAGTTTAATAATGGTCTTCATCCTTTCCCGTTGAAATTTGCTGCTTACAAGAAAAGTCCTTTCCTGTTCCAGACAAAAAAGATATGTTATTTGAAAAAAAGTCCAATTTGTTCTAATACAAACTAATAAAAATATTTTCCAACCGGTGAAATAATTCGTTAATTCGGGGTTTACTATTCATTAAATAGGGTTTTTTTTATCTTCATCTTAATCAAGGAAAGAGAAAAATTCGCTAAAAAGGGGTTCGTTAAATCAAGGTCAGACTGTATATTTAATACACTTATTAAGATGCTTTACTTGCTACAAATTGGAATTCAAATTCAGAAACTTGCAAGCTGTTATCAAAAGATTTCATAAATCAGTTCATACCATATTCTTAAATCGGTATAAACTATTTTCCCCATTCTCTGTACTTACAACGAATATTACACAAAAAAAGGTTATGCTGTTTTAAAAGTTATTTGATTTATATAAAATTAAGTTATATTGATACATTATATTAAAATAAAAATACAATATATGATGTGTCAAATTTGCAGGAAAATTCTATTTTGATGTTTTCTATTTGATATTTTTTGTATGTAAAAGGTTACATTAACTGGGCACTCTAATTTCTAAAATCTACTGTCATATACTAATATTGTAATCCCGACACTCCAAAAATATCTATGCATAAAATAATTTAGAGAAGGTAATATAAAAATAATTCAAAATGTTTGATACTTTTAAATATACCCTTTATAATAATTTTGTTACTTTCAATGTGTAGTAGAAAATTTTATCACACGGAAAATGAAAAGAGTTATATCAGAGAAAAATGCTTCGCAACTTTTTTTTGGTTGACAATAAATGAATATAATCTATGGTGAAAGGGAAAGAGCTTCATAGATATAATATTTGTTTACATTTATTTAAAATTTAGAATTTGTGTTATAAATTTAGTTAATTTAAACTGCAGTGAATAGAGTTCTCTTTGCTTTATTTTCATTTTTTTTTTCAATTAAATTTAGGTGAGTAAAAGAAATGAAATAGTGTTGCTTTGGTTCAAATAAATTTTCCTGTTCTTTTCAAAGAAAGGGAACACTTTTCTATAAATTTCTAAGTAGACCTTTTCGTAATTTTTCATGTCATCAATTTTAATAAACCAATTTTTTTGTCTTCAAGTTACTCATTTGCTTTTTTCGCGTCTCGCAATGTCTTCATCTCTTTAATTCTTTCTTAATCTATCCATCTATTCTTTGCCCGTTCAACTTTATTTCTTCTTTAGAAGCCTTTTTTTATCTTTCTTCTAGGCACATGTATTTTTTTGGTTTCGAAATATTTTTGTTGTATTTAACTGATGCATGTTAGATTACATATTTTAGAAAATGAAGCATTAATTTTCCATATACAGTAGAACGTCGTTTATCCGAACGTCAATTTATCCGGAGGGTCAAATATCCGAACCTACTGCTGCTGAAGATAATCAGAGACCTTGCAGCCAAAAAACGAAAGTGTATATTGCTACAGCGTGGTAAATAAGTGATTATTTCCCACAATAAAGATAAAATTACGACATTTTGCACCTATTTCGCTTTTTCTTCAAGCACGTTTCTCGCATGTGATGATTTTCAGTATTCGTATAGTGTCCGGTTTTATATATTGCATAGATCGCATTCGGTTTTCGGTTATCCGAGCAATCGCGTATCCAAACGGTGTCCGGTCCCAATTGATTCGGATAAACGACGTTCTACTGTATCGGGGAATTTCACAAATAATTGGAATTTTGTACTTTCAATTTAATTTTTTTAAAATTTCGTATACTTTGATTACATTAATATTCTAAATTGAAAATAAAATTTTATTGAAAAAACCAATTGAATAATATTTTATGAATAAATTGTACAAGGTCTGTTCAAAAAGTATCCGATTCATGGCTAGAAAAAATATCTTTATTTTGCGGTATAGGTGTTCAAATCAAATTCAAAGTAAGCCTCTTTCGCTTTTACACAATTAGCCCAACATTCTTTCAACTACCCAAAATAATTCTAAAGGGCTTCTTTTGGAATGGTGTTCAATTCCACCGTCATGTTTTTCATTATCTTATCTCTATTCTGAAAATTTGGTCTTTTCAATTGCAATTTCATTTTCGGGAACAGCTAGACGTTGCAAGGAACCAGATTCAGCGCCGATATTATCTAGCAGGCCCTGTGCAGCTGCATGACGACTTTCTTTCTGTTCCACCGATAGAAACTTGGAAACAAATTTTGTAGCCTTTCTGAGCATAATCAGAAAAAATTGCGAATGTGGAACCTGTACTGCTCTCAACGGTATCTCGCACGGTCAGACAATGATTTTTCACTATCAGATTCTCCACCTTTTCAACAGCAGCTGCATTTCGAGGGGTTTGTGTCTTCCCAGACACTGATCACTCTCTACTAACCTACAGCCACTTTTGAATCTGTTAAACAATTTGTGTTGACACCACAGCATCAACCTCTGCTTAAGACGTTCAGCCATCTTTAGATAATTAAAAATCCGACGAACATGTATAACAGCACCTCCCTCGACTGCTTGCTGGAAACGACTGGCGTATTGAAACGAAGGGGGGGGGG
>BMAV01016886.1:455512-479213 GCA_019973955.1 Trichonephila inaurata madagascariensis
GCTCCCAAAACCAGTTTTAGGTTTTAAACATCATTTAAAATAGAATCGTTTTGGCAGTTATAACTTCGTACCAATGGTGATTCGTTTCGAATTAGTTCTTTTTCTTTTTTCATTTAAGGTATCCAACTACGTTCGGAATCGTGATTTTGCAAAAGCGTATAAATGGATAATATTTATGATATTTAGTGTCACTTATATTAGAAAATGTATATAAAATTCTTTTTAGAATATTATTACAATAAACAAATTTTTAAATACAATATTTTGACAAAAAATGAACATAGAATGACCCATTTTCAAAATATTCTTCTTTTGTGAAAAATGATTCTATTATATAATAATATCTTACCTGTATATAGCTTAGACCTCTCTACAGAGGCTCAAGTAGAATTTTTGAAATATATAACTTAGAAGTGGATTTCTCCATGTTTTACGACAACAGAGGGGAGAAATTTTAAGAAAAAAACGCCGATAATTATTTCAATGGGTTGTAACTCTGAAAATATTGTGAATTTTTCAAAAAAAAAAGTCCAGACTCTCTGGAGAAGTCTTTACTTTATATAAGCACACACACACAAAATATTATTCATTTAGAAGCATTTTTTATAAAAGGAGAACATTTTGAGAAAAAAGGTTATTCTAAGTTAATTTTTATCAAAATATTGTATTTAAATAATTTTTTTCTTGTCAAAATATTCTTAAAACAGTTTTATACATGTATTCTAATCTAAGTGACATTAAATATCACGAAAATTATCCATTTATGCGCTTTTTGAAAATCAAGATCCCGAACGTAGTCCTCCTTAAGGAGCAAGATTTTTGATGTACTGTGTTTAATTGCTAGCTTATTTGTTTCGTTTATTGTGTTTTAAGTCACCTACAATATTAGCAACAAGCCAAAAATAGTATTACGCTTACAAGGGGAGCGGTAGATTCTTTCTGCTTAACGGCTGACCAACTTCTATTGTACAAATTATACAACTGTTCATATTCATTAATAAAATTATAAAACTAATTTACTTGTATAATGTAATTCTATTTATTTGTTCCTTTCTTCGCAAAATTTATTCTTGGGGCTTTTCTTCAGTTAAATTCATCACTGAAGCTGCATCTTCCAACACTTTATTGATAAAGTCCTCAGGTTTTAATAAACTTGAAGCCCTAGCAGCTTCCTGAAAAGTTGAGTATTTAGTTCCATTGATTTTTAATAATTCTTCGTATGAGACAACGCCTTTCACCTCACGCAATGATTCCAGTTTAAGCAGTCGTTGTTATATTTTTCTGCGGAAGCTTGCAATTATGTACTATCGTAGTAGTTTTCAAAATTTTTCAACTCACGGAGCCTCTAGAACTAGGAAGTGTTTTCGTGTGGAGCTCCTAGAACCAGAAACTATTTTCTTAGAACCCTATTCCACACACACACTTAAAAGAATACATCTTTAAAAATATTTAAAGTAGATCAAAACAATAGATCTATATAAAGGCAATTAAAAATTATTGCATTTATTATTAAAGAATTTTAATCCACTTTTAATATAATTTACTCATTATTATTATTAATCTGTGATCCAAGTGTCACCTTTCCATGCATTATGTTTAGTAACTGGGACATGTGCTTGCATTTTTTCACTCAAACTATAGAAGTCTAGGCCTATTGAGAGTAACTGCAATCGAATTACATATACTGAGTTACATTTGTCTCTACGCTTTGTTTTTGTAGCCACTCACTTCGTGAAATATTTTTCACTTATACAAATTGTACTGAATGCCATTAAAATGTTTACAGCTGTGTGAGAAATACTGTGTATTTTGCATGAATTTGCAACCTAAAATTTAGGATCTGTTCTTGCTTAAATTTAGATTTTAAACATCGAATCTGTTTATACATTGTAGACGTTTTTCCACAAATATAAAAAGGTACATTTTCCATTAGAAAACTATTTAGTTTTGCAAGACATCGTACCAACGAGTATAATATTATCTCGTAGAACTCAGGATAGTAAACACAATAAAATATTAACAATCTATTAATTAATATATATATATAGGGTTTTAATATTCTTTTATGATATTATATACGCGAAGTTTAAAAGTATTGCAAAATAAAGGTATTATGTATGAATAAAATGTTCAGTTTCTTAAAGACAGGGATGAGTTTTAAATTCTTGTAACTGTACTAACTTCATAGAGAACATGAATCCATTTTGCATACACATTTGTAAATTTCGTTTCGATTTTTTTATTGTGACTCGTGGAACCCCTAGGTATACCTCGTGGAACTCCAGGGTTCCATGGAACACAGTTTGAAGACCACGGTACTATCTCAACCGTATTGGCCTCACTATATGAAACGAGGCACATGGTTGTCAATTCGGTGCGAACTACTCATGCGGTAACGGGGTTGCCAACTTGGCGAGTTATCTGGAACGTTTTGGCATTGTTGCTGTATTACATAATAAATTTATTACTTCATCACGAAAAACTTTCTTATAGAGACAGAGATAAGATTTTAACAGGTGCTCTTCGGTTTCTTCAGTTATTCATTAACCCTTAACTTCGCAATTTTTTAAATTCATATGAAAAAATTATATCAGCTGGTTTTTAAGTAATAATAAAAGGAAAAAATATGAAAAAAATTAAGCAGTTTTTTAAATTGAATTTCAGTCATTTTTTTGTTTGTTACAGAAGTGCAACATTGCGCAATAGTGCTGTAAATTACAAAAAAAAATTATATGAGGACTTTATCATAAAATGTTTAAATTTCTTAGCAGGTAATTTATTTCGTCAATAAACAGGAGGAAGCATAAAATATAATGGATTCTTTTTACAGGAAAAACACAGTTCTTGAGGCATCAGAGATTTTTATAATTGTTGTGATTTTTGGAAAAAATGTACTTCCATCTAGTGACAAAATTAGCGTGTATTTCGTTGCATTAATCTTTTTTTTTTCAGATAAAAGATTTGTAGGTAATTAAAAAAATATTGAGTCTGTTAAATTAAAATAAATCATATGTTGCAGAAATGTAACAGTGCGAAGTTAAGGGTTAAGGGAAAACTTTTCCTATGCATTTTTTTATTGGAGAACCTCCTTTTGTGAAGGAACTAGGACATGTTAAAAAGAACTACTATTTAAAAATAAGTGAATTGAGTTCGTTGAGGAAGAGAGCAATTAGATGTGTTGATGTTAGTTTAAATCATTGTTATATAAATCATATTTGAATTGCTTGTGTATCTAAAAACAGGATTAGGAGTTTTGTGCTTTGAGTCCATGGGATTGAATCAAGTATCTGCATTAATAGATAAGTATCGTTTGTAATAATTATAAGACTAGATTAAGACTGACTTGCTCCTATTATTTTTTGAAAAAAAATTATATTAATTGAAAGTAATAAGAATAAAAAGATCGTTGGTTTTTGGGGATGTCTCTTCATTCGGTTAATCCTCACACCATCGCTAGTGGAGGTTTGCAACTAGTTCATTGTTGCCATTTTAGTTTACAGAATTTTAAAATTAGGTCTTAAAGAATTTTTTTTTTGAATTGCTTTCCTTTCTTATAAGAAGACGTGTAATTCTCTCTCCCTCTCTCTACTTTTTAACATATATATATAATAAGGTTAGTTTTTCCAAGGAAAGAATTCTCGAAAATACTCCTCATTGGACATTCAGACATTAATATTTCCAATTCAGAATCAATAACGCATATTATAATTACATTTTGCGTTCAAAGACAAAACCTGGCTCACTGTGATGAGATTTTCTCGTTGCAATTGAAATGGGTTGAGAAGATGAACATGTATAGAAAAAAAATTTATTCAGAATAAAACTGAATGATTTATTCTCTCCCAGATCCTGTTAATGATTCCATTGATAATTTGGGTGTGAAATACAATCCGAATGGTTGATAAAGTCGAACCTCCTACAGTGAAAGTTAATCAAACAATATATTTGCCTTCTTTTTCTACTATGTCCATAAGTCTGCCAGCGCCGTTCTGATATCAATACAATGCCCATAAACACACGTCACGCCTTGATGTGAATTGTCTTAATGCTTGTCAAATGATGCCTTGGCCAGCAAAGTCGCATAATCTCTCGCCCCAACGAGCATAATTAGAATCAGATGAGAAGATGCCTGAAATGATACCAGAGTGTTGTCGATTTATCCTGACAGTTGAGATACAATTTGGCTATAAATTTCACAGGACACCACCTGGGAACTTTATGATACTAATCCACGCTGAGAGACAATCCGTACACAGGACAAAACAAACATCTAATTATCTCTTCCTCATTTTGTAATGATCAAATTCAGGGTTAAATTAGACAGTAATTTTATAATTGTAATAAATTTTTCCAATGAAATTTCATCCTGTCCATCTGTTATTTTATTGCAAATGGGCAACTCCTCCATGGTGCGCCGATCGTTGTCCAGGAATAAAAAAAATTATCAAATTCTTCCCAGAGTCGATACATTCTATGCTTTGTAAAATCTTCTTTCTAAATATTTGATAGTGATAATCTGTAAGGATAAAATTTACAATTTTCTATCATACAGGATATAAGACATTCACCTCTCTTATAAGATATTTGGTGTTAACCAAAATTATAGCTTTTTCTTATACTACAGTCTTTATGATGTATAGCGTATAAAACAGGTAGTACTGGATTCAAGTTTATTAAAAATAAATGAAAAAAATCATGTGAATAATGAAAAAATAAAATACACCATTTGTAAAAATTATTGCAGAAACTTTTTTGCATTAAATAAACTTGAATTGTATTTTAATTTAGTAGTATGTATCGATTATATGTGGCCATTTTTATGAGGTCCATCAAAAATAGCCTTATGAAATTATTTTTTATTTAAAAAAATTAGTTCTTGTTTGAATATTTAATTATAGGTTGTAATTATAGCTAAATAATAGATAGAACTGAAAACTTAATTTCTTTAAACCTCTCAACATTTTTAATGATTTTCACATAAGTATACATTTTGTACGTAAAGAGGAAACAATGTATTCCCTCCATAAATCTTCCTATTCCATTTCGAATTTATGCAGAACAAAGTAAGATTTAGAATTGGAAAGTGATAACTAACTTATTCGAAAAAAATAAATAATTATTTAATAAACAATTTCATTTCTCATAACTGAATATTTAATTTGAAAGAATTTGTTTATTTATTTCTTAGTAGTATCTGTATATAAAACACTATTTGGAATTTGGCCCGATTCAGAACAGACGATAAACTCAAAAGGGAAATAAAACCTGACTGAATGAATATTTGCCAAACCAATCGTTATCAATATGACTTCCATTTCTTTTTTTCTTAAATCTCCAAAACATGAACAATATTTACGGGGGTATTCATTCTCAATAATACCACGACATAACATAATATTTACATCTTTCACAAGTCACCGATACTGGAATAACTCACCCTTAACATCGTTGGATATCTAATTCACTCGAGCCCAGAATACTAAGTGCTCTATATATCAAACCATATTAAACCTAAGTGTTACCCAACGCAATTAATAGGTGAAGCTTTGACGCAGTTGAACAGCGCTAGGGGGAACCTAAATTTACGCATCATTGCCCCGGTCAGGATATATTTACTTGAACCAGTTATCTAACACACCATTTTGACGTCTGTTTTATATTTGCTTACACACAGTGCCAACGAAACACGTTACTAACATTGTTGCTTTCTTCGAGCAGTTGGATACTTTGAAAAAAGATAAGAATAGTATTAATATTGTGCTAAAAAAAGCTTTTAATTAAAAAAATAATCTAAATATAAATTATAAATAATTATCTCTATCATGTGTAATAAAAAATATTTGAAAGATTTCGTATTTTTAATCAGTTACTCTAATTCAGAAACCCGAAATCATTTCTTCAATGTGAAAGTTATATTAAGATTTTTTTTTTAATAAAATGTATATTTTTATGTGCGTATAATTTGATACTTTTCATTATCAATAAAACTCTGAAAAAAGGGAAAGGATATCAAATTAATCTCAGAACTACCTCTGAGTAAAACAGCTTTTCCTAGATTGATGTATAAATTATTCTCATTTTTCCTTGTATATATATATATATATGTAATAATTCCTAGTAATTTAATCTGTAATAATAATAATTCCCTCTAGCATCCTTTTCATATTAACTCTTTTTATAATCTATAAACAAACTTTAATTCTTTGGTTCAAAACTAACGCCCTAAACTTAATCGTAATCAACTAGAATCAGAAATCCCTGTCCCACCCATTTTAACCAATCATAGTTCTTATTACAAACTAATCACGCGGTATTCACCACCGGGTATAAATACCGATGCCTCTGGAAAGCTTGCTCTGTTCTTGTTTCTCACTTCTCTTAAATTCTTTATTTATCCCACTTTAAAAACAGTACTGGGCTAAGATTTGTAAAATAAGCCAAACTCACAAGCTATCCACCATCACAAGTGATTGGGGGTTAAGTTTCCCTGCGGGAAACAGGAACTCCCCAAAACATTCTTGTTTCTCCTGTCTGTAACATGTAGCCGTCTGCAGCGCGTCGTGTGATCGCTCTCTTTGTCTTTGTGTTCGTCATGTGAAATGTCGCTGCTGCTTGTTGCTTCTGTTATATGTGTTTGTTTCCGTGTTCTTACCAAATAGATGTGAAATATGAAGGTGATTGATTATCTACGTTATGTGTGTGTTCATAAACAAGATGAAAATAAATTCTGAAGATGTGTTTCCTGAGACCTGATATTCAAATACAACAATACTGGCCAATGCTATTACACACATATATATATATATATATATATATATATATATATATATATATATATAGTAATATAAAATAAAAGTGAAGAAGTACTAGAACCTACAGTACTAAAGCAGGAAGAAATTGGAATTCACCAGACACAACAAATGTAGATACAAAAAAGTCTTTGGACTAAACTGGAGACCTATTAGGATTTCTAAGGCTGTCACTTAATTAGGCCAGCGAATTAGGGTTAGCAATGCTTTATGGATCCAACCTTCCCCGTACAGCAGAAACTTTCGACATAATAGGAAAAAAAACCCGTTGAAAAGTTAAGCCTATTGTTTGTTACCCCACATAAAATTTTTAATATACATATTTATACATTACATACACATTATAAAATTTATTAAGTTTGGTATTTGGAAGGAGAATTATAATCAATATTTTTTCCCTTTTCCAAATTAAAAAATCTAAAGAGCGAACTACACTTATAGACATTTTTTTTAACTTGAGATTTATCCTAATGTTTTGAAAGGACTAGACGTGAATTTGCAACAAACATTCAGATATTTAACGCTGAAAGATTTTGTTTTGGTTTAAATAATTATAATGCATACCCTTTCACATCAGACTACATCTTTGAACTTTAGTATAATTCTACATAAGTATACATTTTAATCACAGTTAATGTCAGAAATTTATTTGGAATTAATTTATAAGTAGATAGAATAGGAAATATATATTAAGGTAAATATTTATTGGCTTTTCAGAAATGAATTGCACAAATATGTGTTCCTCCCTCTATAGCAGTGCTTCTCAAACTTTCAATAATTGCGACCCAATTTTCTATCTTATTTTTATCGCCCCGCCCCTTCATATAATAACAATGAATTGAATTAAAAAATAACGTACTTAGGTGCTAAAGCTACAATATGACTTTAATTATAAACCGTATAATTTATCAAGATGGGTTTTAAATTTCGTGTATAATTTTATATATGACAAGCCCATGAGAATCACTAGTAATTATTAATCTTGTTCTTAACTTAGTATTGATAAATTAATTATCAAATACATTGTGCAGTACAGATGCATTTATATAAGTATATTATATCAATGTAAATGTGTATTTTACTTTTATTATGTCAGAATGTATTTTGTTTTGCTTCCTTTCAGTAAATTTGCTATTTTTTAAACCTTTTATTTTCGACTTTTCAATGCTTGCGCCCTCCTTGTAAGGTTATCACGGCCCCCACGAGGGGTGCGCCCCACAGTTTGAAAAACGCTGCTCTATAGATATTGGAGTAATCGCTATTATATGTGTTTTATTATTTTAAAATATATTTTCTATTTTAAGTTATATACATATATACATATATGACTAACTTTCGCTGATTAATGCACTTCATAAACTATTTTTTTTAATTAATTTACCTTTGTTATGATTTCAGTAAATTACTATCAATATTAGCAACTATCAGGATACCTCGGTATTTAATATTTTTCTTTAAAACTATTGTAAAATACGAAATTTAATTATTAATTGTTAATTTGCAATCATTAAAAAATAATTTTCAAAAACTTTTGTTTATTCCTTAAATAAAACTATATTACAGTGAGAATTTTTTTTCTTTTAACTTTGGTCTCGCTTTGGTTGTTCTACATCTAAAACAATACCTTTTTCAACGAAACAAAAGAATTTTTTCTCTTTCGAAAAGCACTACTCTTAATGAAGGATTATCAAATACGTTTAAACTATGTATTACACTGTACTCAGTGGTTGGTCAAGATGTCATAAATTAAAATCGTATCAATTTTATAAAATTGTATAGAATATAATACCTAACTTTTCAATAAAATACTTCTTTGAAAGAACTTATAGAATGATCATTTCTTCGATTTTCACTGGATTTATTAGAGATATTGAATTCTGGAAATATTTCAAAATTTATAATTTGAAAATTTCGTCTCATAAAAGTGTAACGCTTAAAGTGGCCCTATTGCAAATTCTGTTAATTTTCATGTAATTAAAGTTTAAGCTAATTTAAATATTATGTTTTTAAACTAAGTCTAACAATGGTCAAACTTATAAGCTTCTCTTTTAATTCTGAAATATTTCGAAAATTTTCTTTCATTTTCTTCCATTCTAAATAAATGCAACTAAATTTTTAGCAGAATTTAAAATCACAAATATGTAATACATCAAACATCAAATAAAAATCCAGTAATAAAAAAAATAAATCATTCAATAAATAAATACCTATATTCAATAAAACACGTATTCCATTAAAACACTATTGTATCCGATAAGAAGTTTTCACTTCTTCAATAATAGTATTGAGTTGAAAATGTATCCAGTAAAAAAACGCAGTAGTATTCAAAACATTACATTAAAGAAACTGTGCTACAAAGAATAATAATATAATAAATTAAAAGAAACTGTGTGCTACAAAGAATAATATAATATAATAAATTAAAAGTCTATTTCTGCGATTTAATATTACTAAAAATACCGAGAGGAAAAAATTTTAATGTCTTCTTGCAGCGTAGAATGGAAACTATGGAGTGAATATTAATGTCGCACTGTTCATCTACACGAGGGCTTTTGGCGATGGACCACGTAATTTTGAACCATGATCAAGTGACGTGGACGACACCTGAACTCGAACCTCTCTCTTCTAAGTACCACACCACACCAACGGGAGGACGTTTCAGCTCTCGACAGATTTAACGTGCATCGCTGCCCTACACGGCGGGTCTTTAGTGGTACTGGGCTCGAACTCGTGACAAAACCAGCCACGATTCGATGCCTATACCACTCGGCTGCCGCGGCCATTGGAAACTATGGAAGAGAGATCCCAAAAATAAGAAACATATTCATCCATTGACCATGGTTTAAAATTACGTGATCCGTCACCAATAGTTTTTGTGAAGCTTCATGCAATGTTAACTTAAACACACTTAAATATTATGTAATTTCTGACTTAAAAATTATCTTAGTGTAGAGCTTTTGTGACTTTCGAATCATTTACACAATCATATACTGTTGTTGATAGAACTTAATATTGATTATATTCTTAAAAAATTGCTCTGCTATCTAAAACTCTTGAACCTGTATTGCCTTAAAATTTCTTTAAAAAAAAATTTTTTTCATGCTCTATTCTTCATCTTGAGCTAAAAAAAACAAAAGTATTCAGAGTATAACTATTTTAAACATACTTGAAGTTTTCAATAAATCGTAGTGGTCGCTGTATCCTAATGGTCATGATCACTGACTCATGGTTGGCGTGTCAGGAATTGAAGTCGGTTGTGCGGCCTGCGTTGTCGAGAGTTTCAGTTTTTAAACCTATTGCCATTGAAGACCTGTCTTGTAAAACGGCTGATGCACGTCAAATCTGTTGCAGCTCTAAGTCCTTCCGTTAGCATGGTGTGGAAGTTAACAGAGAGAGTGGCGCGGGTTAGGTGGCATCCTCAACCCTTTTGATCGTGGTTCAAAATTAGGTGGTCCGTCTCTAACAGCTCTCGAGTTGTGTTACACTGCGACTTTAATAAAAACTGAACTTAACTGTGTGGTGCAACAGCTCATGAAGGCCAAGGCCTGCTAGAGCGTGACTTTAGTTTGCGTGACTTTAGGCGCTAGCGTACATGTACAGATGTTTTTGGTCAAGTGGTAAGTCTGACGTGAAACCCACAGTGTTCAGTTCCCAAGCAAACCTGATATACTCATTTATCAACTCACGGAAGTTATGAAAGGCTGAGTCGACCTTGCCCAGTCCTGAAAACGAACCTCTGACTTGTGGCGTGGAAGCGCGATGCACTACCCCTCGGCCACTAGGCTTAGGGTGGAAAAGAAGGGATTTAATATTATTATATGATTTCTATACTTTTAAACAGCTTTCTTTCTTCATAATAAAAATGAGATGTTTATTGACTACTTCTATTTGAAAATGTATTAAAAAAAGAACAAAGTGTATTGTTTAAAATTATTAATTTTTGCAATCTGCAACCGTGCAAATGTAATATATATATACAATTTTCTTATCAAATAACGGCTTTTTTTAAATGTCATCTAGTTCTGAATGAAAGCATTCACACGTTTAGTGGAATATTTCATCACATCAGAAAAAAATGTCATTAATCATGATATTATTAATAATTAAAATGTCTCTGAAGGCCATTGTTGGAATTTTAAATTTAAGCCTCAACTAAATTATTATCAGAAATTTAGTAAAAATTAACTCATTGTCATTCATTTAGTACTAATTTTAGTACCCGTTCCCTAGTTTAAATCCCTAGAACCAAAAAAGATAGGAACCAGAAAGCGAATAGTAATAATTACTTTCTAAAAAAATACTTTTCGCAGTTAACACAATGCACAGGAGAGACTCCTCTCCCCAAACAATAGCATTTCACTTCCTACACATTCCCTTCCTCTCCAATGAAAGGCTTCAAACCATTGACAGGAATGATTTTCAGGAGTGCGGTATTCCACAGTGTGTCGTGCAGATGAATGCGGCAGGTATCTTAATAGGGGTCCTTGCTCCATTAATTAACTAACCGATCGGGGCAGCCCGCAAATCGATGCTCCCGTATAATTGAAACGCAAACCCATGCAAATGTGGATGCCGCCATGCGTGAACCGCATCATTTAGGCTCTTGTCCGGCCTTCCCCACCCACCCCTCGATGCACCCCCGAAGCGTTCTACGAATGCGGAAGGAGACAGGTGCCGAACTCCCCCCCCCCCACTTCAATTGCACTTCTTGATGGGGCCTTCCACCCTTGATGTATGCAGTGCAGTTGCTCGCTGGCGTGTTGCTGAGGGTTCTTGTGTGGTATGAGTTTCGACAATGAAGTGGGATCTTCATTCAGATGGTGCGGAAAGGGATGGGATGCAATTCGCGTATGAGGGAGTTTCGGAATTTTATTTGGTGGATTTAGTTTTTTTTTGTTCTTTCTCGTATGTGCTGTATCACTGAAAGGAATTAAAGTTATCAGGATAATTATTTTTTGTTAAGGTATCCGACTACGTTCGGAACCGTGATTTTGCAAAAGCGAATAAATGGATAATTTTCATGATCTTTAGTGTCACTTAGATTAGAATACATGTATACAATTGTTTTAAGGACATTTTGACAAAAAAATTATTTAAATACAATATTTTGGCAAAAAATTAACTTAGAATAATTTTTTTTCTAAATGATCTTCTTTTGTGAGAAATGCTTCTATTATAATAATAGTTTGCCTGTATATAGCTCAGACCTCTCTACAGAGGCTCAACTAGAATTTTTGAAATATATAGCTTAGAAGTGGGTTTATCTATATTTTACGACAACAAAGGGGAGCAATTTTAAGAAAAAAAACGCCGATAATTATTTCAACTGGTTGTAACTCTGAAAATAATGTGAATTTTTCCAAAATCATAGTTGAGCCTCTGTTAAGAGGTCTGAGCTATATACAGGCAAAATATTATTAAAATAGAAGCATTTTTCACGAAAGGAGAACATTTTGAAAAAAGGTTATTCTAAGTTAATTTTTAGTCGAAATATTGTATTTAAATAAATTTTTTTGTCCAAATATCTTTAAAACAGTTTTATACATGTATTCTAATCTAAATGTCACTAAATATCATGATAATTATCCATTTATGCGCCTTTTTAAAATCACGGTTCTGAACGTAGTCGGATACCTTAAGTACTTTCTAAATGTTTAAAGAAAACAAGAAAATTTTTTATTAGCATCAGATTAGAATTAACAGGAAAGTCAGTTATTAGGGATAGACTTCGTATTTTTGAATCTTGTCAACTGACGAGGTTAACGTCTGAGCTAGTCTTCCGACACCTGTGACGTTAATTATAACTATATCTCACTCTTCTAACTTTCATACTAAGTTATTTGAGGACTGTATGGTTCGGCTCTGTTTAGTAAATAATAACTTAAACGTGTCTCTTTGTGAAAATGAACTCAAATCCGTTATTTGATTTGATCACAGGCACAACGGTGGAGAATCCTGTAACAAGGATAATTAAGACCAGTGGATTACTTTGTCCTTCAATGAGAAGAAAGTTTATTATGATTAATATAATAAATTTGTGTGTGGTGGTAAACCATTAAATAAGGTAGTGAAGGTTTTGACCTGTGATATTAAATTGATTCACATATATAAGTTTTTCCACCATCAAATTTGATATTAATTTTTAATTCTCCCTTTTTTTACATTAATTTCAGGTGATTGGCGATGGACCACATAATTTTGAGTCTCGGTGAAGAAACGCGGATGACACCCAACCCCTCCCTCAAACTTTCACACCACACAAACGTACAGAATTTGAATCTAGGCATTTTAAAGTAAATTAGTCCCTCTACGTGGAAGGTTTTCAGAGGCACCAGGACTCAAACCACCAACCATAACATTGTAACCTTGACCACTCGGATACCGCAGCCATCTGATTCCTCCTAAGACTTTCGTGTAGAATAGTGAAACTGCTCCCTTAAAATTTCAACAGGTTTAGAAAAATTGCACGAGGCTATAGTAGAAAAAAGTACCAGTTTTTTAATGGTGCACTGGTGGAACGAGATTTTCCCAAGCTTAGTCATATATCCGGTACTTTTCCAAAAACATGTACTGCGTTCCAAAGAAAACTCTTTAAATTTTCGGGAAGAAGAAAAGGGGAATTGAATTAAAGGCAACGGTCAAAAATATGGAAAGATTGCTGAAGCGTCCCAAGAATACATTAGATCTTTCTTCTCTACAGACAGAAAATTCCGCAAGAAAATGGAATTGGGATCGGATAACACGAGATTATAAGATTCTGTTCCAACATATCTTGCATCCATTTTGAAGTGAAAATAATTCAAGCCTTTTTTCTTTATGTAACATTTCTCCACAGCAATAAGTTACTGAGAAGTATTTCATTCTTTCTCCCTAAATAAAGGGGGGTTGATCACTATCTGCAGCCTTGTTCTTTTTTCCTCTAGCCATGAAAACATTTAAAAGTGAGACAGAATAATAACATGAAACAACATCTAGGTTAAAAAGAGTCACGAGCTCATTCATTATATCTACAATATAGTTTGCCGCCCATCCGGTATAGTGGTTAGAGAGATTGACTGCTGTGACGTAGGGCATGGGTTCGAATCCCGGAGAAGGCATAGATGTTTATAAATGTGTAGTGCCTTTGTGGCATAGGGATACTCTAAATAGCCTCAAGTACTCTCTTGAGGTTGGTGGAAAGGGAAGAGAGGTAGGAGACTTCTGACCGCCTCCAGGATGCTCTCCCTCAAAATGTGGGTGGAACCGAGCCAAATCGTACTATCACCAGTATGGTGCTCAATGGTACAGCTAACAACAGACGTACATCTAGTCCTTAGCCGTGGTGAATTTCGTGGCCCTCACTCTGACACAGTCAGACAGGTGGCATGAGGAATGACAACAATATAGCTAATTTATCAACTATATTGTATCGTACAATTGAGATAGCCCCTAACAACAATAGAGAATATGTGTCCTTCGAAAGACTTATTCGCAGAAATGAGGAAAATAAATAAGTAAAACGACTTAAAAACATCAGATAAGAAACATCAAGTGTTTGAGCCATTGTTACTATGAATACTATTCGAAAAATAACCAGCAAGAATCTATTAAAAATTTTTAATACACTTCGAAAGGTCATATATACAAAAAGAAATAATAAAAATACAGACTTAAACTACAAAATTTATTAATTTTCTTGAACTTTAGACTTATAATGTAATTTAGTTGTTTTTTGCATGAAATTTACGAATTTAAAATCTCTTTTTATCAAAATTCTTGCCGCTTTCTTTCCTAAAATAATTTAATGCCTAAAAATTGTAATAAAAATTCCTTTCTCGTGCAGTTAGAAGCAAATCACTCAGTTTCCTTTAAGAAGTCACGCTCCTATTTTTTCACATAAATTTGTGCCACCTAATTTTATTCATATAACGCTTAACCACAGAATTCTTAAATAATTTGGAAACTATGCAATTTACAGTAATTTAAATGTTAATTAGATTACTAATTCTTTGAAGACGGCGTTTTATATATATTAACCTTTTCACAAGTTACCTAAATTACTTGATATTAATATAATAGTCATTTATAATTACAAATTCCTAAAAAGTAAAAAAGTTTATATATATAAACAAATTTACTAATTACAATTATTATTATAACAATATAAATCTTTCTACATGAATATTACCTACTCGATAAGGTGTATCACGATTATATAGCGAAAAAGGTTATTACCGTAAAATTCGGTGTATAACGCTCACTTTTAACACAAAAAATAGGACCGAAATTTACGGTGCGCGTTATACGCCGGGTACCAAAATGATAGCTTTAAAAATTAAAAAAAGATGTGCTTAAAAACAAATTAAACTTCTACATGTATTGAAATACTGTTTATTCAATAGAAATGGCATTATTTATAAACTTAAAGGGTTGTGGTTTTAAAAATATACTATTTCTCTTCAAAATCTTGCTATAATACCTGAAATAAATTACTTCAAAACATAAGACTATTGCACACTTACATTTCAGGTTTCTTCGTAAAAAAAGGGGTGTGCGTTATACGGCGAATATTCCTTAATATTAAAAAATGCAGCTTGAAAGTATCGATGTGCGTTGTAAGGCGGATTTTACAGTAATTGGAAACTACTTATGCGGAAAGAATGCTCTATCGTCTGTATATTAGGTGAAAAAATAAGTAAAATAATAATTTTAAAAGTTAATATTCCCACAAAAAGAATGAATTTTCGAAAAAAATGTAATATATATATATATATATTTAAAATTTTTAGGGGATTTTAGAATTAAAATAAAATTACTTTTATCCAAAATATAACGAGCCAAAAAGGATAATTACTAATATGAGAGTACTGAGTAATGAATAGAGTGAACTCCCATACACAATGCACACATATTGCAACATTTTTCAAAACCCAACTCTCTTTAATCGCATCGTCTTATCAGATTCAAGCTGTTCTTCTGCTGCATCGGGCACTGCAATTACTTTGACTTTTTACCATAAGAAAGCTCAAATAAAACTTATTTTCCCTTATAGCAATACATGACGCGTAAAAATTATTTATTATTTTATTTTTCCCTTTATCTATATGACACAGAACATCGTTTCCGCATATATATGTTTTGAAACTTTGAAAAAAAAATTTTGATCCCCTCCCTACTACATAGTCAAACAATGACACGACTTTTTCACTAGAACTTTGACTTTAAAGCTTCTAACTAATACAATATATTTTTATCAAATCTCGGAAACAAAGCTACAATTTGTGAAATGAATTAGTTATTTCCCCCCTCTTTCTTGTTTCTATGGTAAACATCCTTTGAATTTAATATCGTTTTCCTGCAACTGTATATTTTCGTTACAAATACTTTTGCGAATTTCAATTACAGTGTCAAATCCTGTAATTTCTCATGATGCAGATTTCATACATCATCTACATCATTAATGAGATAATTGCATTTCACAAATTCTCTGGGGAGGTTTCCATTTGTCATTTAGATTTCAAGAATGAAACTTATATGATTGCATTGTCATAAATTTAATTCTGTTAACTCAAAAATTAGCATAAATTTCAGTATTTTCCGTTCATCTAGAATTATCATTTCAATAAATGTTGCTGCGTGAGAAGAAAGTGTAGCACTAAAGTTTACATAGCAAATTCAAATATTTATAAAAGTCAGACATAAAAATAGAGATCGATAAATTATACACATTTTACCTATTTATTTTCTCTTTTGTTGTTTTAATATTATTCTTTTCTCCCCTTAAATTACCCTTTCATGAAAGTACATTTTGAAAAAGTAGAAAAATTTCAATAACATTAGAGATAATTTTATTTGAAAAGAGTTATAATAATTAATAAAATGTTGTTCCCCAAAGTATTGAGTTACGTAAATGCATTTGGCAATAATCTATTTTTTCCTACGGCAATAGTCTATATGAGATGGCTTATACCAGAAAAAAAATTCAATTATGAATGAACTGGAATCTATCTGCATTCATTACAATATCATGGGTTCGTAATAATTTAAGGCAGTGTAAATCTATATTGGTACACTTATTTGTGTAATTTTTAAGAGACAACTGATTTTCATGCAAAACTGCACTATTAATTGCGGATAAATTATGTGTTGAAAGCATTGAAAAACAAAACATTACAGCAAGCAACAATAAAGAACGTTATTTTATTTATTCCAAATTGCAAGCATCAAAATTCTAAGGAAAAAATCATACCAAAATTTAAAAATGATGTTGTACATTTTCATTTTTAAAACCAACATGAAGTGCCCAATGACCCTAAGAAATGTCTATGAACGTGATGGCAAGTAACTGCATCACAAGTGACTAGATCAAATCTTCCAGAAGTTATCTCAATAATATTCAGGTTCAAAGTTATCAGAACGTATTTTAAAAGTTATATAATGGTGAAAAAATAGCATGCGGAAACCGTGCAGAAGAAATACAATACCTTGAGAAGATAAATATGTATAACTGGTCTTGAAAAAGACATAGTTGACTACATAGTTACATGCACTCGTGTAGCATTCACAATCTTAAGTGATCAAACCGTACTATTATATGTACACGGAAACCTATTGCATGAATTCCACTACGAGCCTACCATCATCAGGCAGGATTACACTAGTACCTCGAATATATTTGTTAGCATCAGTAACAGTAATCCAGTGTGATGTAATTTGACGAATATCGATTCATCATAAATTGATTCTAGAATTCAGTTAGCGTGGAGAGAAAGGGGAACATTTATCGAAATGTTTATGAAGACTATTTTCATGGATGCATTGTAATATTGTAGTAAGGCACACAAGTTCACACACGTAGTATGTTTTACATTTTTTCATGTAGATCAGTGCTGCTCAAACTTTCAATATTTGCGACCCAGTATTCAATCATAATTTTCATCGCACCCCCCTTCCTTACAATAACAATATATTGAATTCAATAATACTATACTTTGACGCTAAAGCTACAATACGACTTAAATCTATTTAGGGCAACCGACGTATATAAACGCCTCGCTCACCCAAAACGATAATTGCCTCAGACGTACATATACGTCTTTTCAAAGTACGATCTTTTCTATGCATTGCTATCCATAAAATTATTTCGAAGGTTTTGGATTGCAGTAAAAGGATCTTGACAGTATTTGCGAAGTATTTACTTTTTTCAGAGAGGATTTTTGCTTATTTATTCCTTTACTCCCCCCCCCCCCCCCTCAAAACGGTGGCATTGGGCTGCGAATCGAGTAACTTTTTATCGGCATTTAAGGGATTAATTATGAACCATACAAATTATCAAGATAATTGTTGATTTTTGTACATAGTTTTATATATGACAAGCCCAAGGGGTCACTAATAATTATTAAACTTGTTTTTATAGTGTTGTTAAATTAATTATAAAATACATTGTGCAGTACTGATACATTTATAAGTTTTTTTTATATCACTGCAAATGTGTGTATTTTATTATTTCAGAATGTATTTTGTTTGTTTACTTTTAGTAAATTAATAAATTTTTAAAAATAATCTTTTGTTTACGACTTTTCAATATGATCGCGCCCTCCTTGAAAAGTCTTCATGCCCCACAGTTTGAGAAACGATGTAGATACAATAATAATGTTTGCATTGTGTGTGAACTTCCCATGGATGTGTTGCAGCATCGTATATTAAGACTTAACGTTCATGTATTACAATGCCTACCCACACAGAATAGCTAAAGAGTTCGGATTACCAGAAAATTATTTTGAGCATAAGAGTATGATCTATATAATCTCCGGATTTAAATCTGAAAAAAAACATGCTTTGAAATACCCCCTTTGTATACATTTTGCTCAAAGTAACCTTCTTCATTACATTGTGTGAATACTAACGAATTCGCTAAACTTTTCTCAACAGTTTCACGTATGAAAAATTGATGTCTTCTTCAAATGTTTTGAGGAGGTCACACATCCAAGCAATCTTCTTATTTAGACATTAACGAAGTTTTTCTTGATATTTCATTAAGGATTAATTTTTTATTTATTTATTTTTTCTATATGGGATTTTATAAGTGGAATTTCAAGTGGAAATATTTTGCTTAACAGACTAAGCTTAGTAGCTTTATTAATCGTATACCCTAGAGAAATTTCATATTCTCCATCAGTAGCTACTATAAATTACTTCGAAAAATGTATCCGTTCCTTAGTAATACTCATGTAATCTAAATTTACGTTTTAGAAAAACGTAATTATAGACTACTGACAAAGAAACTAGAAGCTTAAGACCTGTTTAATATATTGACTTTTCCCTAAAAAGAAAAATTTTTTAAAAAAATTATCAAAGGTGTTTTAGGAAACTTGTTATAAATTCCGTCCTTCTTTATTATTTCAACTAAAAATCTTTATCTGTATGAACATCAAACCTTTATCTGTTTAAGCATCAACCTTAGATCTACCAAATCATGATTAAAAACAGTTTATAATACATAGCAATTTGCAATAGATAATGTTGAATAAAATATTATTGTTTTCACAGTTTTAACAAGTGTTTATATCATTTGTTTTTGTGTAACATTATCCAACAATACCCCTCTGCTTTGAGATTACTTTGCCCCTCCCACCATTAACTTAAAACTTAATTTTTATTTTACTCTTCACTCCTGGAAAAATACTTCTTTCTATATTTATACCTCTTATTTAATAAGTTTAATTTTTCAATTTCTACTATTAGGTCACACTCTCTATATATTTATATATTTATCTTCTTCAAATTTTCAACCGCGCGTTAATAAAATACATTTTAAAGCGCTCAATTGAGCTGAAATTTTATATGCATGTTTATTTTGGATGACATTACAGTAATTTAATTATAATTAATAAAAATTAATTGGTAAAATCTAATTATTCAAAAAATTACAAATACAGCTACGTTGGCATCATTTTTCGAGACTTAGAGACGATTTTGGCGACTTGTGTCAAAACTTTAAAAGGTTTTTTTCCCTCACATTTTAAAGCGCTCATTTGGGCTGAAATTTTCTATATGCGATTGTTTTGGGTGACAAAACGATATAGTTTAACTACGATTAATTAAAATTAATTGACTGAAACTAATAATTTACAGATACAGCCAAATTGGCTTCATTTTTAGCGTTATGGATCAAAACTTTAAAAAACATTTTCCCTCTCACATTTTAAAGCATTCAGTTCAAATGAAATTTTATATTCACGATCGTTTGGGATGACAATACGATACTTACTACGATACTAATGATAATTAATAAAAATTAATTGCCTCTAAATGTCGTGATTCTGTCATATGTATATACATACTTAGTATATTAATTGTAACTATTTAATAAAAAGTAACTAAAATAAATAAAAATACATTTTGTTGATCTAAGTAGGAATTGACTTAATTTTATTTATATTACTTGTTAAAACTAAATTTAGATTATTAAATATTATGTTTTTTTTTTAAAGTAAAGAAATTTTTAGCCACTTAAGAGATAGCATTGATGAAATTTTCCAATAATTAATAAAACTCTTAGAATTAAACTTCTTCACAATGTATTATTAAACTTAAAATAATAATGTTAACCAAAATGTATACAAATTTATCAGTTATGAAAATTTTAACACAAATATTATAATGATTTCCCGTATGCTATATTCTTACATTCCTATACAAGATAAAATTAAGTTTAGTTATCATTATCTGAAGTATTTATTTATGAATATGTTACTAAAATATCAGGCGCAATAAAAGTGAAACAAAATGTATTCAGGTATTTTAAATTTATAAAATTTTTTAGAGGTTTGTTTAGAATTGATGAAAATTTAAAATTTCATATACATGTAGAATCTTGCGTATATCTCTTCAGCATCAATCTGTTAATTAATTTTATAGAAATTTGGAACACAATTATAAAGAGCTACTAAATATAGAAAATAAAACTTTGTTCAAACTACACTCTTAATTAATTTTATAGAAATTATTCAATATTTTTCCTCAGTTTCAAAAAAAAATATTTTTAAGCCCAAATTAAAGTTTGTTAAGTATATTATTAATTATAAAACGTCTTTTTTAAGCATACTTATAAAAAATATCATTGTCATAGAAGAAATATATATTTCAAAATTAGTTCTTTTGTTTAAATTAATGAAGTTAATTGTAAATTAATAGAAAACATCTTGTTTATGCACATAACTTTTATATTAAGTATTTTAAATAAAATTGTCAGTTTATAGAAATCAAACAAAAGGTATTTTAAGCTGCATTGTCTAGCTAGAAGCTAGCTTCACTTGTTGTTTATTCTTACGACCTAATTGAGAGTAAGCTCTTGTATTAATTTTCTAAAAAAAAAGCTTTTTCAGTAAATAATGCGAAATAATTACATTTACCATTTTTATAAATACATTTGAGGTGATTTGTTGTGTAGGGATTATCTTTGTTACTTATACATATATATATATATATATATAATATTGGTCTTTAAATTAACTTTAAAAAAAGGTTTAATCTTAAATTGATTGTCAACTAGAGTTTCAAAATTTGTTTTAAAGCTAGAAATAAATCACAACGCATTCGGAAAACTTAAAAATTACAAAAAAAAAAAAAAAAATTACAAAATATTTACAGCGTTAAAACAATAACCCTACGAAAAACTTTTCATTTTATTTGACCAAAGAATCTTTTCAAATCTTTACATTAATTGTTAAAACAATACAGCTAATCTATGAATATAATTATGGCGTAGCTTTTAATCCCGGGTTGTTTCTCAAATTGCATACTGTAGATGTTGAAAATTTTCATGTTGAAAATTTATTTCTTAGTTTCCTTACGAAGCAGTTTTAAAGAATTTTAAAATTGAAACACTATTGTTTAACAGAACAATAAAATGGAATGATTCTATACATTGTCTTGATATTGTTACTAATTTTGTGCAATGAATGTTTAAAATAGTGCAAATAACTTATATATATATGGGTGTGTAATACGTCTATATTATTCTATGTTGCATTTATTTTATGTTAAAAATCTAATATTCGCTAGCAACACCATTCCTTATATTATAATGGCAATTCAATCAAAACTTGGCGAAATCTTGGCGATAGAGGCAATTTGACATCATTTTTGGTGACTTTGGTAACCATTGCGGTGACTTGGTGGCCATGTTTTGGCGAGTTCGTGACCATATGGATTCTTCTGAAAATTACTAATATCACGATTTGTGACGCAAACCAATTTTTCGAGAAAAATCCGTGAGACCAATAAATAGGGAGTCGCTCGCCGAAACTGAGTTAGTCTTGTTTTGACCATTGAAGAGTAATATTGATTTGACCGCGTCAACCAGTGATTAGTTATTACTTCGGCTATTGTGTAGAACGAGGGAGTGCTTGTGAATAACTTTTGCACACTTGTATTTTAGACACTGATAGTTGTGTCTGAAGGCCGTAGAAATTGTGAAGGTTTTCTGAGATTTATTCTATTAATATAGCTACTGTATTTCGAGGATTGTGTTTCACAACAATAAATTTCCATCGCCCCTGAAGAACTGTCTTGTGCTTTGGGACTGATTGAGTAAAATCCTCAAACCCTGATCTACTTAACAATATAAAGGAAAGATGCTCAGGTGCTATAATTTTGCTATGTATGTAAATTAAAAGAAAAGTAACTTTTCATTGTGATGTATTTGATTCAAAAATGCTATTTATCTAAGGAACCACAAAATGTCATTTATAAGAAATAAAAGTATTTTTCTCAATAGAAAATATCTCATTTATTCACTATTTTAGTTCTTACAATATTTATGCATAATAATTCAGTGTGCATATTCAAATGCATTTTGAATAATTTTTTTTATAAAATAAATATTGAATATTAACTTTCTGATTTTTCAATGAGTAATTTTTTATTCATTTTTATAAGTAATTTTTAAAAATTAATTTTTTAACAATTTTTTTTATCTTGTATTTTTATAGATTTTTTATTTTATTCTTATTTCCTTTTTTAAAGGGATTTATAAATTCAATAAGCTTTTTCATGTTTGTAATGACTATGTATTTTTTAATGTATATTTTAATCAAGCATTAGATATGTTTAAAAACGTTCGATAATAATGTAATGTTTGTGGTAAACTAATGTTTCTTTAATAATTATAATTAAATAATTTTAATAAATCCTAAATATAATTTGGATGTTTACTATACACTTCATTCTAAAAGTATAAAAAAAATTTTAATCAATGTGCAATAATTGGATTTTATTTAAAACCACGACGTCTTTTCAAATATGTCTAACTGAAATTTTTGTAATATTATATATTAAAAGGAAATGAGTTAAATAGAAAATACGCTCTGGAAAAAAAAGTACTGACTTTCAAATGTAATCTATAGCACTTCACTGTAATTTCAAATTACGTATCCATAACTGATAGCATATTGCTTGCACTAAAATGGCGATCTCAAAGAATTTAGTTTAAGTAATCTATCTAATCTTGTTTAAGTAAGCAGGAGATTTACATTTTTTTCAAGGCACTCTTGAAATTTTTCTATCTTCTCTATTTGGATAAACATGCGCGCCTTAGAATCTTCTTCCTTGTTCCTCATCCATCTAATAATTAAGCTTTTCTTTCTTTTTACATTCCACATCTAGTCAACAGATATACATTTAACAATTGTTTGCATGATAAACTTAACAACGAATGAATTAACAAATGTTTCACGCAGTTAAATATAGACTTTGTAACAGTAAAATCAATCAAATAGCCAATGTACACTGGTGTGCAAAACTTAAGCAACAATGTAAAAATTTAGCAGATAGCCATGAAATTGCAGAAAAGGAGGTCTGGAGATCAGTAGAGGGAACACGTAAGTCAGTAGAAACGTCATGCGTATGCA